>PVJA010012300.1:0-52385 GCA_004027025.1 Myocastor coypus
GGAAGACAACACTATGTATTACAACAAATACTGTGAAATTCCTATTTTTTTGTTAAGTGAAATTCTGTGTCACTTGTAATTATTTGTTTTAATTCTAATTGATACTCTCCTTAAAAATAAAGCAAAATAAAATTTATGTATGTTACATTTTCATTAAAGATTGATGTTTAGATAAATGACAATACTATTTATGTCTTTCTTGACTTTTCAGAGCCCCTTCGCTGATGGTACAAAATGTATCTAATTTTCAAAACTTTTCATATCATTGCAAGCATTTTTCTGTTTTGTAGAAAACAGATCATATAAATGACTTGAGTGTGATAGAACTCAAAATGTTGAAGCACATATTACAACATAAAACATATTTGATGAGTGAAAAATTATCAAATTTCTGTCAGTGCCTCTCTCATCCTTTTCCTTGTTGTACTGTCACACATTATTTCTGCCTCATTCCACAAACATTTTTCTCAAACTCACTGCATTTGGGACAAAGGCAAAAGATTCATTGCTAGATGTAGAGGACTTTAAATGTAAATTTGATTTAGAATGATGGAAAGATGAGTCATTTTACAGTTCCTGCTCCCAAGAAGCTTGTGATTATGGAGGTGAAACCTCCACCCACCTACACATTTACACCATAAAACAATCAGTGATAATTGATGTAATCAATCTGAAAGGAAAATACACAGGAGTGGGCAGCAAATTCTGACGGAAGTGGTTTGGAGAAGGCTTGATGGAAAACTTTCCATCTCTTCTCCATCTGTTAAAATGCATTTCATGTTTCGAGATCTGTCTTAAGTGTCACACTTTCCTGTGAAGGTTTTCCCAATGTTTTTAACCAGAACTTATTGATATTGCTGCACTCGCTTTGCAAATCATTATATAAGTAACGTATGCCAGTTGTATGTGCAATGCATCATGTTAGACTTATTCCTGGGTAAGTATAGCTTCTGTTGTTTGTTTGCATTGGGATTTTAAAATCCTGAGAATAAAAGAGATTACATTTTACTCATGCTCAAATCATGGTAGGTGAATAATTAAATACACATTTAATGAATAAATAACTAAAAATTACAAAATGCTTTCATATTGCCCATAAAGAATTTATTTCTCTTGCTTAGAAACTAGCAACTCAGGGGAAAATAAACTATGAAATAAATACAGCATACAGAGGGCAAGAAAAGGATATGATTTCTGCTGCTACCCTTGCTTACTGTGGAAGGTGCGATGACCTTTTTGGCTTTAGGAGGCTGAGATTTACTTAAGGAAACAAAGAAACTAAACTGATGGATGAATGAAAGAAAAACTATTTTGCATAGGAGACAGATGACCTTAGACATGCGGAGTGATTTGCTCCAATATGCATTTTCCTTTTAGTTGAAACCGTTTTAAATATAATGTTTCATCAATGTCTTGAAATGGGAATCTTTTAAGTTTCATTTTTTGGGGAGTTGGCCAACTATAAATTACTCAACTATAAGATATTCATAAATATTTGTTTTATGTATTGACCCAAGAGAAGACAATAAACTCAGGATTTGGCTGAGTATATACAGTAAGAAAAGATCTTAGCTTGCTAAGAGACAGAGGTGTATGAAAGAATAAAGTGTAATGGCAGTAATTGACTATTAATTATTAGATCAAGTGGAGACAACTCCATTATTGACTCCTAAAAGTATCCAAAATAACCTTCAGCAGTACTGACAATGGGAAGTAAAGTCTCCACTGTAGAAGTAACAGTTCTATTTCCTTTGATGACTCATACAAATAGTATAACATGTGTACAGATTCATTTTAGGAATAACTGAAAACAAGAATTTATAAATTTAACTCTGTATCTAAAACAAGCCATATTTAAAACAAAGAAACAAAAACACAGGTTATTATTAAATATTATTAAATACTCTATTTTCATCTAATATTAACTGTTACTATTGTAGAGGAAGAGGGAGCTCATTTTTCATAGTTCCTTCAGGGACTATTTGTCAATGTGAGACAGAGCAGGTAAGAGAGGCAACATTTTCTGCTTTACGACCTTATAGATGCTCACACCTGCTATCCACTGGCACCTTGGGTCTTTTG
This sequence comes from Myocastor coypus, assembly GCA_004027025.1. Taxonomy (NCBI): domain Eukaryota; kingdom Metazoa; phylum Chordata; class Mammalia; order Rodentia; family Myocastoridae; genus Myocastor; species Myocastor coypus. The sequence goes on from PVJA010012300.1 coordinate 2,083, forward strand.
AGTGTTTACAGCTAGCTTAAAGAATCTGAGATTCAGAGTGTAAAAAAATCATCTCTAAAAGTCATACAGCCTCCTTTTTGACACTTCCTGAAACAAAACAGCAGCAAAGTTTTATTACTTTTTTAGATTCCATCTCCATTTGAGGAATGAACCTTGTCTATTGGTCTTATTCTGCATTTGGTTACACAGAATTCAGCTTCTTGTTCTCCTTCAGCCCTCTGTGCTGGAGTTCATCCCAGCAGCAGTTTCTTTCCCCTCTCTGGAAACTCCTCAGTAAAATATGGTGCAGTCTCAAAAGCCATCCCTATAAGTAGTGTCGTGTTGACTCAACAACAGAGCATTTAGATAATCTACAATGTCCTTAGTCTTAAATTCATTGTTCTACAATTAGCATTCCCTGAATTTTAATGAGCATTGTCCTGAATTTTTAAATGATGTTATTAATCAGTTAATTAAAAAAATTATATTCCATATTCTTATATATCTTAGTTTTAATATTGATTATTTCTATAAGTTAGGATATCAAACAAGCTCAATAAATCCATATTTTCCTTTATTTATAAAATGAGCATCACTGATATGATTTTTGTGCTTGTTTAATTTATATTATCAAAAATACTTGCCCAATTCTGACTCATAACTGAAAGATCTCTTTCCTTACCTTCATCTCTCATATTTTTATCACTTCTTTGCTCTATTAATTCTTCACATTCTGATACATATGTTTCTGTTATATATACACTGCATAGTTCAACTTCACTTTTAATGTCAGTGGAAAATGATTATCATTCATTCATTCCTACTACCTAATGACTGAAAGTCCAGCATGAGTAAAGATAATAAGTTACATTTGTCTGTATCTCCTTAATATGGGATTTTCAATAGAGGTTTTAATATTAGATCAAGTATTCTATAAAATTTAATAGATCTATTGAAATCTCATTTTGCAGCAATGTAATAAAGAAAACACATTGTACATTGATGACATTGGCAATAATTATTTCTGAAGATTTTCTACATATAGTGTCAAACATGCAAATAGGTCATTTTATTTCTTTCCCTTTCAATACCAATTGTTTTTTCTTGAACTATTTATATCACTGAAATGTTCATTACTAAGGCAAATAGAATTGACAAAATCTGGGATGCTTGCTTTTTCCTTTATGGAAGAAAAAGGCTTTGATATTTTGTCAGTGTTTTTCATAAGTGACCTTTCTTATGTTAGCTTCTTTCTGTTCCCAGGGTCTTTAGTATATTTATGATATTTCTTCTATGAACTAAGGTGTTGGTGTTGTGTTTGGGTTAAAGCCAGGTTAAAATTAATCTATTTATTAAAATTCCTTTGAAATTTTTTCCTGTTTCTTATGCTATAGCATTGACTGAAGTTAAAAATTATAAACAATATACTGTACATGTAATTCAGAGGCATGCACAAGGATGATAAAGAATTTTAATCAGTGTAATAACAGTCAATGGATAAACTTTGGCAACTCACCAGATTTCCAGGGCCAGTAAATGAAATTGCAATAGTTTAGGCAGTAGCAAAAAAAAATTACAATAGTCACTTCCTGCATACTAATAGATAATAATATCATCCACTGATTTACTTGAGTTCATAAAAAGCTAGCACTGATCAATCTGAATTAAGACAAATGTTAAATCATGGCTAAATGGAGAGGTTTTCATAAACTTATTTCATAAGCTGTGAGAAAGGAACTATTATACATTTAAAAATTGTATATGACAGCAGTCAAAGAAATACAAGTAGAATTCACAAATTACACATTTTTATTCCTTTTTCTTTTTGTATTGTTTTAGTAATCAGAAAAATAGCTACCAAATTGTTTAAGGCTGTGGAACAATTTATCTGTACCAGTTTTTTGTTTATACAAAAATTGAATGAATGAGTCTAGATCACTCAATGATGAATATGGTTTACATACTGTGTAAACATCCCAAAGTACAGATTTTATTAAAGAAAAAATTTGTTAAGAAAGTTCTCTTTCAGAAGTATATTCTTTTCCTTTTTTTTTTTTTCTAAGCAACATCAATAGGGAGGTGAGTCATGCCCACACACTGTACTCTGTAGAACGATTGTGAGGACAATATTCAATATGTCAACTTTCAAAGAAAAGAAAGGGGAAAAGAAAAAAAAAAGTAATGTTGACTTAGAAGGGTTAAGGTTTAATTGTTGGATCAATCTTATATACCTATATGTATTAATCTAAACTGATCTGATGATGAAAATATGTAATATAACTATTGTTAAATTTAAACAATAAAAAATTGAAACTTGAAAAAAAAAAAAAGAAAGTTCTCTTTCTAGCTGTTACAAATGACTCAAGAAACTAAAACTGTTGCAGACAAAAACTATTAGAACTAATAAATGTATGCAAAATGGTAGCAGGATCAAAGTTACATGTAAAATTCTGTCATATTTTTACACTAGATATGAACATGAAATTTTAATTAAAGAAATAATTTCATTCAAAATAGCAATAACCTACTATTTGTAGAAATTTGTAGAAATTAAGGACATAAAAAAGAAAGATTAAGAGAAAACTAAAATTTTATAAACATACACTTTTCAGGGAAATTAGAGAAGGCACAAACAAATGAAGTGACATCTGTATTCATGGATTGGAGACTAAATATTGTTACGTTAGTATTACTCAAAGGAATTGATTGATTCAGTACAATTGTGTTATAATCTCCATGAATTGCTCAGGGAAATAGATAAATGATCCTAAAATTCATACGGAATTGTAGGGACTTCAAACAACTAAAAACAATTTTGAAGAGCTAGCCAGATGGCTCAATGGACTAAAGGACTGGCTTAGGGAGAGTGCAGTAGAAGGCTGAAAATAGGAGGATCAGTATGAGTCCAATCTATATAGTGAGATCCTATAGACCTTGTACCAAATGCACTGAATAAATAAATAAACAATTTTTATGAGGAATAGAAAAGCTGTAAGACATTTTCCTTCCAATTTCACAAATTGTTATGAAGCTGTCATAATCAGACAAATGTATTACTGGTGTAAAGATAGATTTACGAGCTAAGGATATAACTCTGTTTCACAGTACCTATATGGTAAGCACAAGATTCCGAGTTCGATTGCCAGTACAAAAACAAAAACAAACTAACAAACAAAACAAAGAGACTGATTTATAGACAATTGGAATAAAATAAGACATCCTAAAAATAAATACTTGTCTATGTGATCAAATGATTTTTAAAAGGGTTCCAAGATGATGAATTCATAAAGGACATCATTTTCAATTAAAAATGGCTGGGAAAATTTAGTGTCTACACATACATGAATAATATTGAATCCTTAACTGTACATAAAACTTAACTATATACAAAGCTTAAACAAAAATAATCAAATCCTAAATGTAAGACATATATTTTTAAAACCTATAGGAAAAAAAAGCATAGCACATCTCTGCTACGTCAAAACTTAGGGACATTGGATATGGTAATAAAAGCAGAGATGAAATAATAAATAATGAAATTAGATTCTAATCATTTAAATTATTTGTGCATCGAAAACATTACAAATAGTGTAAAAGTTAATGCATACAAATGGGAAGAAATGTTTTCAAATAATGCCACTAATGAAATATCCAGCGTAAGTAGCTCCTAAAATGCAACAAACATAAACAAATATCCTGATTCAAAAAAATACAAACGGAGCGGAGACCTCCCACAACCACAATCACAGAAGGCAAGCTGAGCCCAGCACAGGAGCGGGGCCCTCCTGAGCCCAGCTCCCTACCCCCACCAACAAAGTGGCCCCACTCAGCTAAGAAATGCCCTCCCCCACACACCATTGCAGGTCCTTTCAGAATTTCATCCCATGCTCTGCCACCATCAGAGCCTTAATGAGCTACAAACTCTACACCTGCATGGTCACTGAAGCCATGCTAAACTCCAGACAGAAAAAACTTCGCTGCAAGGGACCCAGCAGGATGGCTCAGTGGTCTAAAGCGCCTGCTTGGGAAAGCTTAGGCGCCTGCAGGGACCGCGGTTTGATCCCTGGCACCACATGCTGCTCCAGCCCTGCCTTCAGGGCAGACTGAGCTGGCCATAAAAATAAACGAATAAACAAACAAAGTTCTGAAACAAGAAAAAAATAAAATTGAAAAAAAAAAAAAAAACTTTGCTGCAAGAGCTTATCCTGTCCCCTATTCTGAACACACATACACACACACAAACACACACACACACACACACACGCACACATGCACACACGCACACACACACACTGTTCAGGCAATTTGCTTACTCCTAAAGAAGCTAGGAAAAAAGGATGGGATAGCTATTCTGCCTGCTGACAATGTAAACTTCAAACCAAGAATGATCGAAAGAGATCAACAATTCAGAAATATCACTATGTACTTATTTGGGGAAAACTGGAAGAGGAAGAGATGACAATCATAAATATATATGCACCCAATGTAGAAGCACCCAAATATACAAGACAAATTTTAATGGACAAAAAACAATTGAATGAACAATAACAAAATTACAATGGGAGACTAATATTCCATTGTCACAAGAAATAATCAACTAGGCAAAAACTAAGCAAAATAGAATAGAACTGAATGGGAAGAAAGAGACTTAGTAAACCTTTAAAAAAATGTTCGACCATATAACAGAATACACATTCTTCTCATCTGTATACAGGGCATTCTCTAAAATAAACTATATACTAAGACATAGAGCATGTTAAAACCAATGTAAAGGAACCGAAATTATACCGCGCATATTATCTGGCCATAGAATATGAAACAGCAAATTATTGACAAAAGAAACAGCAAAAATTCCATAAACAGAGGCAAATTAAATAAGTCACAGATAAATTAAAGAAGAAATTAAACAATGTTCACAGTGAAGTAAAAATGCAGATACAACTTATTGGAACTGGTGGGATGCAATGAAAGCAGTCCTAAGAGAGAAATATATAGCAGTAAATTTTCACATCAGGAAAACAGAATGAGTCCAAATAAACAACCTTATGCTGCACCTCAAGATCCTAGCAAAAAAAAAAAAAAGAGAGCAAGTCAAACCCAAAATTCAAATAAGGCAATAAATTATGAAGCTCAGAGCAAAAATTCATGCAATGGAGAATAAAAAAAATAATACAAAGAATTAATGAGTCAAAGAGTTTGTTCTTTGATAGAAGAAATAAAATAGATAAACTCCCAGCCAACTTTATGAAAGAAAGAAAAGAAAAGATTCAATCTAATGCAATTAGGAATGAAAAGGGCAAACACATTACCGGCCCTATAGAAATTCTGAAGCTCATTAGTAACCACATGAAAATCTTTACTCTCACAGGAGAGAAAAAGAAGAAACAGACAGTATTCTTGACACATAAATTACCAAACCTGAATCAGGAAAACAAAAATTTTGAATAACCCAATATCAGTCAATGACCGTCAATGGATGGTTCTATATATGTAAATCCATAAATGCAATACACCACATCAACAGAGTCAAAGATAAAAATCACAGAATCATCTTGCAGAAAAAGCTTTTGATAAAGTCCAACACCAATTTATTATAACAGTCCAACAGAAAATCAGAGTAGATGGTCTTTACCTCAACCTGATAAAAGTTATCCATGACAACCCAACAGCAACATCATATTAAATGGACAAAAAGTGAAAGTCTTCACTTTAAAATAAGGAACAAAACAAGGATGTCCATTGTTACCACTCCTATTCTGTAAAATTTGGGAAAATGAGCCAGAGAAATTAGACAAGAGAAAGAAATAAAAGGAATAATGATGGGGAAGGAAGAATTGAAATTATATGTATGCTCAAATAACATGGTATTCCACATAGAAGACTGCAAAAGCTCACCACGGGTCTTGTAGATTGAATAATCAAATTCAGTGGCATAGCAGGATACCAATTCAACAATCAAAAATCAGTAGTATTTCTATATATAAACAATGAACATACCCAGAAAGAAATCAGGGAAACCACAACTTTCACACTAATAACCAAAGAAATAAAATAAGTAGGAATCAGTTGAACAAAGGAAATAAAAGACATATAGAAAAATTACAATATTCTAAAAAAAGATGTTTAAGAAGATTTCAGAAAATAGAAGGATATTCTTTGCTCCTGGTAGGAAGAACCAATATTTTGAAAATAGCCATACTCCCAGTCTATTACATAGATTCCATGCAATCCCATTTAAAATATCCATAGTATACCCCACAGATCTAAAGAAAACATTCTCAAAATCTACATCGAATGAGAAGAGACCTAGAATACTAAAAGCAATCTTTGACAACTAAGAAAAGGCAGGTGGCATTATAATTCCTTACTTGAAATTATACTAAAAGCTATGGTAAAAAATCAGCATGGTACTGGAAAAAAAATAGACTTTGGGATCAGTATAGCAGATTAGAAGACACAGACCCAAATACAAACACCCTCAGTCACCTCATCTTTGACAAGACACCAAACATGTTCTTTGAAAGAAAGATAGCCTCTTGGTGATGGAAAACCTGGCTTTTCACATACTGAACACTAAAATTGGGTCCATGTCTATCAACATGCACTAACCTAAGCTAAAATAGATTAAAGATTTAAATATTGAAGCAGAAACACTATATCTACTAGATGAGAAAGTATGTACAAATCTGAAGACATAGGCATTGCTAGAAATCCATGACCAAAATCCAAACTTCATGGGAAATACTTCATAGAATAAACAACTGCATTCTCATGTTTTTGAAGTTTCTTTCTTCAAAAGAAATCACCAACAAAATAAAAGAGAAGACATGAATTGCAAACAAAACAAAACAAAACAAAACAAAAAAACACATTTTCTGGCTGTCCTACAGACAAAGCACTTCTATCTAGAGTATAGAAAGAATAGTAACAATAATAAAATCTAGAAAAGATCCGATCCAAAATTAGCATCTGAATTAAATACATACTTCTCAGAGGAAGAAATACAAATGGAAAATAAATACGTGGAAAAATGTTCAATATCCTTGGTCTTTTAGAAGTGCAAGTTAAAATCACTCTGAGATTCTATCTCGCCCCAGGAGGAATGACTAGCATCAAGTACTCAAGACCAAATGCTGGAGGGACTGTAGGGAAAAATGAACCCTTCCCCACTATTGATGGAAATGTAGACTGATACAACCACTATGAAAATCTCTGGAGTTTCCTCGAAAACTGATAGTAGAAGCCTATTTAGCCCAACTATTCCTATTCTGTTTTGTTTTTTTTTTTTTTTTCAAAAGAGCTGAACATATCATATCTCAGTGATGCATGTGCACCCATATTTATAGCAGCATCATTTCTTATAGCTAAATCTTTGAAGCAACATAAATGATCATCAACTGAGGAACAGGTAAAAAAGAAGTGGTATTTTTATACAATGGAGTATGACTCAGTTATAAAAAGATAAACTCAAGAGTTTTATAGGTGAAGTAATCAACTAGTGACTATGTGTATGTGAAATAAATCAGACCCACATGTGCAAACATCATATTATTCTGCTAGTATAAGAATGTGAAAGAGCTAATAATATCTGAAAGATACAATAAATACTATAAAAGAAACAAATCCATTCAAAGGAAAGGAAGAACTTTGATGAGAAAAAGATGAAAGAAGGAAAGGAAAACAAGAAAGAAGGAAAAGAAAAAGATAGAAGGATAGATGATTGATAGATAGATAGATAGATAGATAGACAGATCTATATCTGTCTACATGATACATGATATCTTGGATAATTGTACAGCTTATTTCTGCTGATTTATTGAAAAAGCAGTTAATGCTTAAATATTATTCTCTTCTTTTTAATTTCTTATAACTTTTTTGATCAATATTCCATGACTATATCTGGCAATCTAAACAACTAATTTAAATAAATTATGCAATATAACAACTATTGTGGAATTACCATCATTTAGTATAATGAAATTCTGTATCATTTCTAATTTTCTTTTACTAATTTTTATTCTCTTTAAAAAGCTACAAAATAAATTAAAGAATATATTTTAGAAATGGTCAAAAGACTTTTATCTCTAGAGAAGATATCAGTAAGCACATGAAAAGATGCCCTACACCACTAATTATTAAAGAAATTCAAATAAAAACTCACAAATAAGATGTTATCTCATACACGTTAGGGTAAATAATATTTGAAGAAGAATATACAAGAAAATAGTCAGAGCTGGTTAGAATGTAATAATTTAATAATAATCATCCTTCCACATGATTGGGGCACACTTTTCTTTATGTTTACTACAATGGTATGGTTCCTGTGGAAAATATTATGGTGGTCCCTCCACATAATGTTTTAATTTTATTAAAAGTAAGATTAGCAAGTGATCCACCAATTTCACTCCTAAATATATGCCTGAAAGAACTGAAAGCATGATCTTAAGGAAATATTTATACAGGAGCAGGTGACCTAGTGGGGTGTCTAAGGGCCTGCCTGGCATGTGCAAGGACCCAGGGCTGGATACCTAGTACCATATGCTGTGCCAGTCCCAGAACCCCTGGAATACCATTATGCACCACCAAAAATGGGCATGGTGGTGCATTCCCACAATCCCCATGCTGGGGAGGCTGAGACAAGAGGATCACTATGAGTCTGAGCTATGTAGCAAGTTCCTTTATGAAAGAAAGAAAGAAAGAAAGAAAGAAATACACAAACCTGGAGCAACATGAAAGTAACTCAAATGTCACCAAATGGGTAAAGAGGGAGAAATATAAAGTGGTATAGACCTAAGATAGCATATTATATATGCTTAATCCAAGTCAATTCTGATACCTGCTACCACATGGATGAATCTTGAAGACATCATCTCAGTCATCTAAGTCAGTCACGAAAGATGAATACTTGGACCAGTGAGATAGCTCAGCAGGCTGAGCACTTCCTTGGACAAGTTCAGTGACCAAGGTTCATCCCTGGCACCACATGCTGCACTGGCCCTGCCACTGGGCATGTTGAGCTGGCCACAAAAACCAGGCATGCTGGTGCAGATCTGTAATCCCAGCATTGGAGATGCTGAAAACAAGAGAATCATTATGAATCAGAGATGTGTCATGAGACCCTATACCAAATATGTAAATAAAAGATGAATACTCTGTCATTTCTCCTGTGTGAGGAATGTAATATTGTCAAAGTGACAGAAACAAAACAAAACAAAACGGAATAGAGGTTCCTGGGGCCAAATAGAAACCTATTATATAATGGATACAAGTTTCAGTCTTAGAAGATAAAAAGTGTTCAAAAGGTAAATAGTAATGAAGTTTACATAGCGTCATGAACATATTTAATACTGTATATTTTATATTTAAAAGTAGCAAAAGTACATTTAATGATGTGTGCTTTGCCACAACAAAAACAATAAAGAAAAAAGCAAATAGTTCTGGGCTTTTAACCTGGGCCATATTTGCTCCCACTTTTTTTCTGGAGCATCATCCTCTTGTCCCAGTGTTCAGTGGTCCATAAGTAAACCTTTATAGTTTAAGAAAGAAGAAGGACAGCACTTGTTGTCCACAAGAGTAGAGTAAGTTCAGAACAGGAGGCAGAATTGGAATTACCACCAAAACCCATAACTTCTTTCCTACTAAAGAAATGGAAATGACCTTGATTTTTAACTGCATAAATATAAGTAAAAGCCGGGCGTGGTGGCTCACGCCTGTAATCCCAGCACTCGGGAGGCTGAGGCAGGAGGATTGATGCGAGTTCGAGACCAGCCTGGGCTACAAAAGTGAGCTCAGGACCAGCCTCAACTGCATAGTGAGAACCTGTCTTAAAAAAGACAAAAAAAAAAAAAAAAGTAAGATATTGACTCATAATTTTCACTTTTCCTACCTAGTCTGAGGTCTCTGACCTTTATTTTGTCTTTGACTAACAGACTAATTAATTAAGAAACTGCTTCTCAAAGCATGTTTATATTTCATCATTTTTTTATTGTTAATGCATATGTTTTTGAAGTAAAACCAAAAGCTGAACCCTCTGTAGTTAGGAAAGGTCAAGTAAGAATAACCCTTCCGAGCATGGGTGAAAGGAAATGGTACTATCACGCTGCACTGATTTTATGATGTATCAGTCATCAAGTGTTCATTAGGAATGGCACTTAATCTTTAGGATGTTAGTCATCTCGTACCCATAGCTTCCAGAAATTTGTCATAGAGGTGTACAGTAGAGGAAGTCATTAGCTGAGGAACAGTGACTCTAAAGTGATGTAGTTTTGCTATTGGCAGATTTATACTGTGCCTATTTCCAGAGCCCTATGACCTTTTTTGGAACTGGCTACATCCAAAAAACTTTCCACGCTGGTACCCAGTTCCTACAAAGCTCTCATTGAGTCCAGACTTATGTGATTTTTAAATTTTGTTTTGGGTTTAGCCTGAGCCCTGGACTCCCTGCTTTTCCACTCAAGTTCTCTTGATTTTTCAATAGTAACAGAATCTTCCATCTTAACTTACTGACAGTATTAACAAAAAAATACTTTAAAAAGTTCTAATGTAAAGCTACAATTCTGAAGATTTTTTAAACTCAAGATTGTTTTTATGAAAGCAGACCAGGATTATAATTTAATAAATATGCATTGTCAACTATAAACCAAGGATTATGTAAGTGCTAAGGGACTCATGCATGGTCTGTACTTTCAAATGCTATATTTACTCTCTGTGTGCTGCTTGATATCGCTGGGTATGAGTAGAGGTTAGGAGAGCATGGACAACTAACTTAATAGCAGCCTGATGGAATTAGGAAAGATGGAAACTAAGATCTTACAAAAGAAGGGAAACATATTAAGAGTCATAGAATGATGAGGGTTGAACTGTAGAGAGAGAATATTCTGTATGATCAGACTAGGGATCAGAAGAAGGAATACAAAATACAGCAGGAAGAGTAAACAGGACTTAGTCTTCATAGGTTAATAATTTTAAAGCTGAAAGCAATAGGGAATTTCAAAGGTTTCAGGAAGTTGTCTTGATGAGTTTAATGTTATATCTTAATTACTAAATGATATCTAGAAACATATACTAGGGTTAAAACTCTTTACAGTATTCTGTACTGCAGACTCCTATTTGGGTGCTGCTTGCATGTATTTGGCTGCTGAGAGCAGACTTGTAGAGGAGGTAGAAAGAGAGAGAGAGAGAGAGAGAGAGAGAGAGAGAGAGATAAATGATACATGATAGATAATAGATTATAGATAGATAATTAAGTAGATAGATAAGACAGAGTAAGCTGCATAAGGTAAGAAATACAATGGCAGGACCAGGGACATAGCTCGGGGCACAAGTACCTGCCTGGCAAGTGCTAAGTCCTAAGTTTGATCCCTGGTTCTGAAAAAAAAAATGCAATGGCAGAGAACACACATCTCAAGAAGACAAAGGTAAATTGGAAAAGAGAGTCTAACAAACAACAAAAAATAAAAAACATAAAAACAGATATCTGGAATGTGGTCATAATGAAAGAAATCATATAAAATGAGCACTGGTCAAGATATGGTACAAATATGTACCAATTTCCCAGAATGTACTGAATATCTTATATTGCAAACATACACTAATTACTGCATAACTGGAATTGCAATTATCCTATACAGTATCTCATAGGAGCCATACTAAAATAATAATAACCCTTCTTCATGCTTGGGACATGCTTTTCCTATATTTATTTTACATCTTTCATGAGCCTTACCAAGTAGAAAGGAAAGTTTTATTTTCTGTTTTGCTTAGAACCAAGCCCAGCTGGTATCATTCAGTGCTTTGAGATATACTCTGTTGGACATCATCATGCACTGGCTATTAAGCCTAGAGCAAATTATGTAGTTTTTAAAGAAAGTCAAGTGTTTCCTTTACGGAAATTCTGATAGCCAGACATTTTCTTTCCTTATATGGACTGTTTTCTCAACACTTAGTCTTTCAAGAAAGCAACTATAGAAATATCTCAATTGAATGTATTCATTCCCATTAATTACAGAACTTTCCTGCATGCGTATCATAAGATTATACTAATAAATATGCAATGGTGATCTATATCATCATTGTTGCCATTGGCGTTGACTCATAAAGAGTCCAAAGATATGTTTCCTAAAGTCTGTAATAGTTTGTTATATACATATCAGTACAGGCTCCATAAGTCCCTAACTTTGACATACTAGCAGGGTACTGGTTGCTTAGAAACATACACAGCATCCCCTACTGTTGGTGTTTCTTCCTTGTGTCAGCCTTCATTCACACCCAGGACTGGCTCCTCAGCCACTCTGTGACATGGACTATAATCCTCAGGGCATGTCTCAAAGCATTCAGTGATGCCACCTGGGTTTGGTTCTAAGAAAAAAAGAAAGAAAGAAAGAAAGAAAGAAAGAAAGAAAGAAAGAAAGAAAGAAAGAAAGAAGGAAGGAAGGAAGGAAGGAAGGAAGGAAGAAAGAAAGAAGTCAATTAAAGCCATGTAGTAGTGATTTCACAGCTAGACTGAGATCATTTAGGTAACATATATTACAACTGAACTCTTAATCTTGCACATTTAAAATGTCTCTCATCTCGAGGATTGTCAGCATTTTCCCAGCTGCATACACTTCCTATGCCATTTTCTAGTTGTGTTTATATTTAGGACTTTAGAAAATATCAAAATATATTTTTCATACTTCAGTGTTTCTGAATTTTAGTGGACCTGGTGACCATATTGAATGTTTTTAAGTTATTATTTATTTGATCTATCCCCCAAGGTACTTGTTGATTTGAACAATATAAATATCTATGTTAATTTATGTTACTAACAATAAAATCTCCTTGCAATACCATATTCTTTTCTTTAACAGTAAGGAATCAGTGAGGATTGGTTGAGAGTACTAGTCATAAACAGACGATCTCAGGATGATAAGAAGCTTGTATATCATCATAGACTACATGTTAGATTACATGGTAGATTTACATAAAATGTCTAATTTTCTTTTCATTGATTTAATGGGGATAGGAATGCAGAACCATGAACTGGGTTTCAACCAGTGACGTGTGAGAAGTGATGTGTGCCACATCTGGGTATACTGGCAGTTTATTCATCATATATTCTTAACTGACAGTTAAGAGTAAAAGGAAGAGTTGGGAATGATCAAGAATTAAACCTCTGTTTTTGTAAGCCATTTAAAGGTAGGGTCATTAATTTTATAGCACAAGAGAAACAATTCACGTTTGAATTTGTGTCAATTTGTTTTAATAGGGATAGGAAATTAATGCAGCAGTTTCAGTTTAAAGAGTAATATGCATGGGGCCAGTGAGATGGCTCATCAGTCTAAACCGTCCGCTTAGGCAAGCTTAGGGAACTGCAGGGACCACGGTTCCATCCCCGGCACCACATACTGCACAGCCCCATCTCCAGGGCAGGATAAGCCAGTTGCAGTGTGTGTGTACTATGAGAGAGAGAGAGAGAGAGAGAGAGAGAGAGAGAGAGAGAGAGAGAGAGAGAGAGAGAGAGAGAGAGAGAGAGAGAGAAATGTGCCTGGATTAGTGAGGAGACATCAACCTTTCCCACGAGATTAAATGACTTAGTGTACCCTGGTGGCCAGTGACAACAAAAAACTATACTGATAACAAGACCTGATCTCTCACTAGCTATTATGCCTAAGGCAAATTATGTAATTTTTGAAAGTAGAAGATCTACTAAGAAATTCACATATGTTTCCTTTATAGAAATTCTGTATAAATTCTAAAGTAAATGAACATAATCTGATCTCTCCTGTATAAAATAGGATTAATTTTTGATAGTTAAGTAAATGAACAAATGGACAAGTCCCTGAGACTAACCAAAGGCCCAATGTATGGAAACCTGAGTTTTCATATTTTGGGAGTAAATGTTATCCTATTCCCATAAGGAATCTCTCATAACCAATCTTCTTAACAACATTGATAATTTAAAAATAGGACTGTTATACTCCACTAATACTCAATAGTCACTCAAATTAATTTATCTCTTGTTTTTCAAACTTCTAACATGAAATTATTTAGTGATTTCAAAGTTATCACTTCTTCAGGTAATGCTTAGAAGGTATAAACATCATTTCTTATGCCTATTTATTTAAAATACAAAATTTTGAAGAAATTACTACTACAATAAAAACTACCCTTTATGTCCATCTCAAATAGTTAAAAGTATGAAAGAATGGTTATTGCATTTTCTGCTACAACTTGTGTAAACACAGAGAATGGAAAATTCTTGCTTTCAAAAGTTTATGAAATAACATGAAGCATAAGCAACTTATATTGAGATATAGGCTTATAGTTTTACTCTTAGACTAGTATTCAAATTGAATTGATCTCACTTAATCTGGCAAGTTCAAAGATCAGAGTAGAAATCAATGCAATTGAAATTTTAAAAAAAGGGGGTTCAGTGGCACTGTGCCTTCCTGGCAAGTATAAAATCTGAGTTTGATTTCCAGTAGCCTAATAAATAGATAAATATAGATAAATCAATGAATCTTAGAGTGGGAACTTTCAAAGATTAAGTAAAATTGATAAATTATTAGCAGACTTTATCAAAAAAAGAAAAGGCTCAAATCTGTGAAATTAGGAATGATACATATGAAATCACAAGAGTTCTAGAAGAAGTCCAGAAGATCATTATTACCTACTTAGGGAAATTGTACTCAGATAAGATGAAAATCACATAAGACATGTACAGATTCCTAGACACTATGAATAAACAAAGCTGGATCAAGAAGATATAAAAATTATAAATAACCCAATATTAGTCAATGAAATTGAAGATGTAGTTGAAAACCTACCAACGATGAAAATCCCAGGCTCTCATGGATTCACTGCTAAATATAGAAGAAATTTAGGGAAAATATAATCCCACAACTCCTCAAACACTTTAACAAAACTGAAAGTGAAGTAATATTACAAAACTCATTCTTGGAAGCAAGTTTTACCTTCATACCAAACCCAGAAGAGAATATAACTACAAAAGAACTATAGGCCAATCTCCCTAATGGCACTGATGCAAAACTCATCAATAGAACACTGGAAAACATAATTCAACAACTCAACCAGAACATTGCACCACACTAATTCCCAGGATGAATGAAGGGAGAGAATGACACATGTAAACCAATAAATGTACTACACTGTACCAACAGAGCCAAGCACAAAACTCACATGGTCATCTCAATAGATGTTGAAAAAATATTTGATGAAGTTCAACAAACATTCATGATAAAAATCCTACAGAAAATTGGAATAAATCATATTAAGATGAATATGGACTAGAACCTCTGTAAACTATGAGCTAAATAAACCTTTCCTCCTTTAGTCTAGAGTGTCAAGTATAAGAAAAGTACCTAAGGTAGATTTTTATCTTAATCTGATAAAAACTATCTATGACAAATCAATAGTCAACATCACATTAAATATTCATAAACTGAAAATCTTCCCTCTAAAACCAGGAGAAAAATATTGATGTCCACCGTTACTAAATCCTCATAAGCTGAAAGTTTTCCCTCTAAAACCAGGTGGACAATATTGATGTGCACTGTCACCCCTTCTATTCAATACAGTTTGGGAAACATTAGCTAGAGAAATTTGACAAGAAAAAGAAACGAAATTAATAAAGATTAAAAAACAATGAAGTTAAATTATCATTATTTGTAGATGATATGATACTCTACATGAAGACCCCAAATACTCCACCAAAAACTTCTAGATTTGATAGAAATATTAAGTAATGTAGTTGGACACAACATCAATACTCAAAAATCAATAGTATTCTGGTAACAAATGTCAGCTTTATATTGAAAACTATACATTGGAGTACATGGAAAATATAAAAAACAAGCTGAATAGAAGTACAAGCTATTTACAAATGGAGCGCTGAGTTTTAAGTGTTGTAGAAGAACAACATAGATGTTTTCTTTTCTTTTCTTTTCTTTTCAGCAGAAGAGTGACATGTGACTTGGAAGTCTTATTTGGTTACATACTCAGAAATGAGTTGTGATGTGAGGAAAGCATTCTTGAAAACCAGCCTAATGATTTGCTGAGCACTGTGGAAATGCGTCATCTTAGACCTGGATTTGGAAAGTGTCAAGGGGAACAGGGAGAAATGTTTAATTTTTGACACAGTGAGAAAAGGAAAGAGATCTGTCACAGAAAACTCCAAGGTTTTGAATGAAAGTAATTGGAAAATGGTAATGTCCTCAGAGAGACAAGGAAATTGCAGAGTGAATCTCATTTGGAGCTCACAAAGCAGGTGCACCTAAAGAGACATCTAGAGAATGAACTTTCTATTAACTTTAAATCTGGTGGCAATGTGCATAAGGCCTTTTTTAATATTAGAGCAGTAAACTTGGGGAAAATGCTATGACTTTCCAGCATCTTCTCTGCCTGGTATCAGGACATTTTATTACAAAGGCTGACATAGGAATATGAGGGTGTCCCTCGAGCTTGAACATTCCCTCAGCATGGGTTGAGCTTAGCAGCATGTGCAAAAAACTCAGCTCTGGGGTAGAGGGGCTAAGGAAGCTGACTGTACCATAAACGGTTATAAACCTTACACCTTCCACAGGAAATAGATCACATTACTTATTAGCAGAAGAGTATTTTTAATAAATATTGGTGTTAGGGCTGGCCAAATAGCTCAGTGGATTAAAGTACCTGCAGACAGGTACAGGGGCTGAGGGTTTGATCCCTGGGCCTGTCATGCCAGCCCTATCACTGGGGTGCACTGAGCAGGCAACTGAGACTGGCCTTGGTGGTGTGTGCCTATAATCCCATCTCTTAGAAAGCTATAGACAGCCGGGCGTGGTGGCGCACACCTGTAATCCCAGCACTCAGGAGGCTGAGGCAGGAGGATCAGTGTGTGTTCGAGACCAGCCTGGACTACAAAAGTGAGCTCAAGGCCAGCCTGAACTGCATAGTGAGACCCTGTCTCAAAAAGACAAAAAAAAAAAAAAAAAAAAAAAAAAAAAAAAAAAGAAAGCTATAGACAGGTGGATCACTAGGAGTCTGATCTCGTAGTGAGACCCTGAATACCCCGTAGACCATCCCCTAAAATGTAAACAAATAAATGAATAAATAAATAAATAAAATCAGTGTTACTATTTTCACAGCTAATCACAATTCATAACTTTTTAGACTCTACCTAAAATTGAAGAACAATGAATACTTTTGTGCATACTGTTTTGCTTTTATCCTTCCTTTTTGAGGCACTAAAGATGAACACTTAGTCTCATATATAATAAATACATGCTATGTTATTGAGCTATATTCCTCAGTCCACATTTTGACTTTACAGAGAAAAATTATATAAAATCTTTAAGGTGCCACATAATGGAGTGAAACACACCCACGAACATTACGTAAGGTGTGCAGGCTACAGTTCCCTGCTTTGGCAGCCATGGGACTGGAAGGCATAGCTGTGAATTATCTTTCAGGTTTAAGTACACAGAGCTGGGAGCAGAGAGATGGCCCCATGGCTGGAAGTACTTGCATCAAAGTCTCCTCTAAGTGAAAAGTGGATGCAGGTCATTACCAAAAGATTCCTACTCAGAAAACAAGAAACACTAGTACACTATTGCACTGAAAATTAAAGCAATTGAAATGTATTTCATGACTTCTGCAAAGTTCTACTAAAATTGCAAGACTGTTATCTACATCAGGAAGGTCTGTGTGTAGTTTTTTAAATAAAGAACTTTGCCCAAAAATTTTTATTATTTGAGTTAGTTTCAATAAATACAATGAGAAATCAACCCCACATAGTCTAGCAGTTTTCCTATCCCGATATACAATCTCAACCTTTTTTTTTTTTTTGGTGGAGGAATAGTAATTTTTAGATCTTTACTATAGGTAAAGGAGATCTTTATTAATGTGAAAGGTAGTAATAGAGAGAGCAAAAGATTTACTAAAGGAAAATATTTCACAATATAGAGCCTCTAAAAATATCAAATATACAGAGCTGTAGTAAGCAAAATAGTGTTCTGGGGGACTGGGATGGAATGATGCAGTTCAGAAGAGACAGAGACCTAGGTACTCAAGCTAACAGCCCAAGGACAGTGTGTGATATGAGGGCGGCAGATGACAAAGCTGTGTCCATTTTTTTTAAAAATGTATTTAGTACTACACAGATTGGACTCATAGTGATCCTTCTGTCTTCTACCTCCCAGGCACTGGGATTATAGGTGCTGGCCACTACGCCCAGTCTCAACTGCCATCTCAATTTGCCTCAGAGGTGGGGGCCTGCACAGCATGCTGGGAATTGATCCCCGGCCCCAGTGCTCTGGCCAGCGAGTCACTTTAATCCGCTAGCCAGCCCATATGCCTTATTTTTAGAATTGGCTAAATGAATAGATTTTAGCTACTTCTGCCACAAAAGCTAAACAGCAATTAATAACTCAATGAGATGATAGAAATGCTGTTTTTCTTTACTGTAGTAATCCTTTCATTTTCTATATTCATTCCAGTACATTTTATATTGTATAATGTTAACACACAATAAAATGAAATTCCCCTGGTAATAAAAAAAATATTAAAAATCAGTGAAGTGTTTTTTTAAAGCAGGAAAAACAAAAGCAAAACAGTGTAAGAATAGAAACTAAGGTTTCTCTCTGAAAACATATCTGGAGTTCTAGGAATCATACTTTTATTTTTATACTCCTCTGTCTTTCCATTTCAGTCCAGGTTTGTTCCAGGATTATGTTCTGTCTCAGAGACATCAGCATCGGCCTGTCTGTGTCGCACTTAATAATTACAGTAATGTGCGTCTACCAGCTATGTGCTTGTTCCACTGACTGATTAGAGTGTAATCATGCCTTTTGCGATTCACTTTCTATAGAAGACTAAGAAAAAGATCATTCCTAGAACAAAATTGTCTTCAGAAAATAACTTTTATTTGAGGCTAAGCCTGATTCCTCAAGTGAGTTTCCCAAACTGACTGTTTAGAACATTGGCTTTATTGTCGATAAAGCAGAGTCTCGAGTGAACAGAACTGGCTGCACCAGCACAGTCCTGGTGTGAGGGCACGTGCGTTTTTCTGCTGCCCACGTGCTTTTTTTCCCCCCTTATTTGAACAGAATCTATTTGGTCATTTTTATGTTGATGATTCTCACTTCAGTCAGGAGAGAAGCCAAGGCTTCTCTGAAAACTTGGAGGAAACAAATGGAAATAATAACCTCACTTTACAAGAGCGAGATGAGTTAAATCTGGTAAAGAGCTAAATAAAGAAAAGAAAAATCTTGAATTGCCAAGGAGGAACAATGAAAGAAAAAATTATCTAATAAGTAGATGATTAGTGGGAAAAAGATGGTGATGGCTTAGAGGGGAAGCTTGCGAAAGAGACGGGGATCTCACCTGTACATAAAAAAAAAAAAAAAAAAAATAGAGAGGAAAAATCTTGATTCATTTAGTAAAACCCACAGGAAAGGTGAAGTTTACAGCCCAATAAAAAGAAAGAAGATGGAAGGATTTTTGATGGATTTATATCCAGACTAATTAAGCACATAGGCAGGTAATTAAGCTTTACAAAGGAAAAGGTCTTCTTTTCTTAATGAACATGGATAATTAATGACCATGACACTGGAAAAGAAGTGGAGGAAAAACCCTAAAAATTTTATAGCAAATTGCTCTTTCTTTGATGATAGGAGTAAGGAGAGACAGTGTTAGGAGAAATATACTGAAAGCAGTGAAAAAATGAGGTAGCCTTGGTGGAGCATGGTACAGAAAGTCTACAGAAAGATGTTCATAATGACTATGAGCAGGGTGAAGCATCTTCTCAGGTAAACTATGGACATAGAGGCCAAGATCAGAATAATAGGGGTTTTTCAAAGAACATAAGGTTGTAAAAGAAGAGTCATGGGGAAGAAGAATCAGAAAATGAGAGCTATATTCAGAGCAGCAGTGAAAGCAGTCAAGATCCCAAGGACATGATGGGGATTGTTAACCAGGTGAAAGTGAAAATTATTGTAATTGGTGCCTTTAGCTAAACTCTTCTAATTTTTACTTTCTCTGGATTAAGCATACATATTTCTTGAAAGGACATTGGTAAATTTTGCTCCTTTTATTTGCTCTTCTGCCCATGGTTTGTTTGAGGATAGAATGCATCTGCTGACTCACTCTCGGTGGTGTCCTGTCTCCAGCTGCTTTGTCTGGGTAGCAGCACAGCTAGCCACCAGCTTGCAATGGCTCAGCTTAACGATGGTAGAGTAATGATATGGTTTCAGTAGATACTGTACTTTAAATTTTGTTCTTTTCCAAGCTAAGTTATGTGTGTAAAATATTGGGAAGCTGAAACTCCCAGTCAGTCAAGCAACCACATAGTGCAAAAACTGAGAGTGCTGAGCACAGAGGTACCCACTTCTGTTCACAAACTAACTGTTCCAGGACTCTGGAAAGATGACTGCTTCTATGGTCCTGCAGCAAAGATGGCTGCTGTCAGGGCTATTCTTGAGCTAGTGTGTTCAGTGAGTTAAATATAACTAATGCATCTAAACTCACAGTATTTTCAAGTTATAATAAATTGGGATTGATGGGTTGATTGATTGATTGATTGACTGATGGACTGATTGATAAGCAGAGCCCCATTTCGAGTCAAGGGAGATCTGCATTTCCTCTCTTCTTTAGTCTTAGGCTGACACATCAAGTGGAATGGCCTGGTGCGATGACTTACAGCGTGACAGAGTAACAGCAGGAGACTGACACCAATAGGAGTACTGTGTACTGGGTGAGGGCCAGTAGGGAGGACTATTGCATTACAGAGGACAGAACACAGTTGTAAAACATGACTAAAAGATGGAGATTCACAAGAACCTAAACAGTGAAAAATAGGAAGAGAAACCTAATTGGGGCCAAACTTATGTTGTCTTCTTTTTTTTTTTTTTTTACTTTTTTCATATTGTCTTCTTTTTGTATTTCAGAGTTACGTAGATTTCCACATGCATCTTTTCTTATATTGACAAAATTTTAAATACTCTTGCCATTTGAATAAGAATTTATAAGAAGTACTAATTCAGAGCACTAAAAGACCAAGAAAGCGCATTCTCACAGAGGCACCTACAGCAGCCTTTCTAAAACCACCACCAGATCACTCCCCTTCTCTGCTTCAAAGGTCACTAATAGCTCCAAGGACCTGTGAGAGCCAGACATATCTGTGTCACAATAAACTCTCTTGTCACCAACACTAAAATCTTATCCTTCCACCTTTTAAACAATACTGGTTTAGACAATAAATCACCTGGACACCACATACTTAGCAACACTCATTTCAACTCATCTTTCTGGTCTTGTATCCTGGCACTCTTTCAGAGCTCCTTTAGATGTAAGGGATATTTCATCATTTCTAAATACTCAGCGCAAGTGCTCTATGGCTATGATGATGGGGGTGAAATCCTCATATGGCTCTACTAAGTTAAAAATATCATGATCAAAACTGCACTAAACACTTAACCTACAAAATATCATAATTTTATTTACCTGCCTTTAAACATGCTTAGAGCAATTATATTAACATAAAGTTTGGCAAAACCATCTGACACAAGTTTATTTTATAATAAAAACTGAATATATCATGTAGTTTCTTAAATACCATTTAATACAATACAATACAATATAACATAACAACATAACATAACAACATAACACACAATAATGTGTTTCTTAAACACTGAAGGGGGAAAGCAGAATGGTTGTATAAGTACTGAGTACACTTCCACACTGTCATAATATTTAAAAATTACAAATGGAATCATCACTTCACCCATATCTCACATGTCTCTGCTCTTTTTGGTGCACCCTGCCCGCTGTCTCACTGTGGTTAATGCTTTTCCACCCTTAGTTCTACTTTCTTTTATGCATCCAGCGAACTCCAGCTTATGCTTCACATCATATATGAAGGTGTGTGTCACCTATACACTTTTCTTAAGCACTGATAATGAACTTGTTGATCCGTGCTACGTTCCAGAGTGCATGATGTACACCTTTACCATAGCATCCTCACATTTTACAGCAAGCGTAACTATTTCCTCAGTGCTCTCCATCAGACTGAGTTTTTTGAGAATATCTGCAAAATAATGCAGTTGTAATTTCAACTCCCCTCCATGGAAAATCTGGTTCCTATTCCATAATCACCTGTCCTAAAGAACAAAGCAGAAGCTTTGTTTGGAAAAGTCAGAAGCCAACTGTCATTCTTGACGTTTTCCTCTCACTCACTGGCTTTCTTGTACACATCTCACATATTTTGTCTTCCATTGGTTTTTATTAATTTTAATGAGAAACAAATAGCAATGAGACAGTTTTGAAATAGGTTAGTAGGACAGTTACAATAATTAACACAATGTATATTGTTGTCTTGGTAATAGCTATTTAGAATACACGATGTATGTATTATATCTTGTTTAAGCACTGTCAGTACAAAACTTTTCTCTCATTGAATTGAGAGAAAGTAGCTGTATATCTATCCTATTTTTTTTTGTGTGTATATATATATATATATATATATATATATTTTTTTTTTTTTTTTTTTTTTCAGTATAAAATGGTCCTTTGTTTATATCCTTGGTTTTGGTTTGGTTTTGTCAGAGAGGTGGGTGTTCCATTGCCATTCAAATATTGTGGTCCATGAAATCAGCAAAATAACTTCAAGGTCATTGAGGACTCAGGACATAAGAGAACCTGTACTGTAAAGTTTTATCTTCTAAATCCTTACTTCTGCAGTCTCTACCAAAGTTCAAGAAGATGACATCTCACACCTGACTTGGTTCTATAGGATTTCAACAAGTCTTACATAAATATCCTGACCTTTTCTCTACATTTTGATTGGAATCTTATTTTTGAAAATAAAATAATAAACTTCACGTCATTTCTGTTCAAATTTTGAAACAACTTTCCATTACCCTAATATTCTAGATCTAAAGCCTTCGTTTTGCTTTCCAACGCCTATTGGCCTAAATGCCCAGCTTTGTCTTCTCATGTGACTTTCCACATTACAAGTGGTGCTTATGCAAAGCTAAATAAATAAAAAGCATCTTTCAAATATTTACATTTTTCTTTAAAAAATATTTCTTTATATATGGTTAAATTATAGTTTACCCTTCCACTAGGGGAAAAATAAGTTCATCTTATTTGGTCTGGAAGAGTTGAAAGAAAAATAAGAAATTTTATGTCTTTTTTACTTTTTCCTTCACTGGCATTTAGCGTTCTTATGTCATACTCCAATATGTAGTGCCTTGATCCCATGTGATGGCTGTTACAATTACAACTCAGGCAGATTAAGTGATGATCTGTGATTTCAGCAATCACCTCCCCTCCCCCACAAAAAATTCGGTCAGGGCTTTCAGTTCAGTGGAGAGCTGAAGTACCTAGAATAAGCACTAATACTCAAAAGTGACTTCAGGGATCACACAGGGAAGATAAATGAATAAATCTTATGAGTCTAAGACAATTTAGAATAGTAGGGCAGCAGAGTTCTGGAGAATACATGTTCTGCCTAAATACCCAGATTGAAAAGTGGCTCTAATGGTCTCCTAAAATTGTACTTCAGTGAAGTGTTGGAAAAATAAACTCTAAATTGTAATTGTGCACTTGTTAATGGGGTGATGGCATGTTCGATTTAATTGGCTTTCTTCATGCTTTGCTTCTGGTGTCAGGGAAAAGAGTTCTTAGTGTCAATTGCTTCCTAATTTATTTCCTGTTCTATGCTCTGCCAATTCAGCTATTCAATTATAGCACTATCCATTTCTCTTACAGGAGTTTAGCTCTGAAATGACTTGCATATTCGAAAGAGGATTAAATCAGTCAATTCTGTTACTCATGATCACAGAGGACAAGAATATTAGGATAAATGAAATTCACTAGTACTCCAGAAGAGCTCATTTTAGATAAATGCAGGGCAGTTCTACTATGGCGACTCTGCTCAGCCTTGTCAATGAGAAGCAAACAGTCCTCTGTACCTCCCTTACTCAATGTGCAAAACGGAGGTATGTGAGCCAATGTAGGGAAGCTCAAAGACATGGAGTGGTCAAAGGTCCAGACTGCTAGGCACACACACAAGTCTGCTGAACAAGAGACCTATCAGTCACTTTGTACAGATGGCAATAAGGATTGGACTCAGGGAATTTGCACTGAAGTACATCGGCAGCCAATTATGAAAACCTATTTTCTTTATTTTGAGACAGGTCTCACTAGGTTGCTAAGTTGTCTGGGCTGGGATCAAACTTTGTAATTCCCCTGCCTCTCACGTTAGGTATTTAACTTACATAAATACAACTAGATGAATAGAACTGAATCCCAGCAGAAATATTGATGGACTCTTACAAAATAAATCTTTTTTTTCTCTTTAAAAGGAAAAAAAATCTTAATACCATAAGGCCTAATTTTATCAAAAAGGTAATGAAGGATATTCATCTATTTTATTTATTTATTTATTTATTTATTTATTTATTTATTTATTTTTTGTCTTTTTGAGACAGAGTCTCGCTATGCAGTTGAGGCTGGTCCTGCGCTCACTTTTGTAGCCCAGGCTGGTCTCGAACTCACACCAATCCTCCTGCCTCAGCCTCCCGAGTGCTGGGATTACAGGCGTGAGCCACCACGCCCGGCTATTCATCTATTTTAGAGGTAAGATAATTTTCACTTTCAATGAAGAAGAGTGAAAGAAATAATAACTTGCAAAATGTAAGCACAAAGGAAAAACTGAAAAGTGGATTTCCATCACATCGTTGTGGGTTTATTCTTAAACCATAAACATTTTTTATCTATCTTTAAAATGAACATAACATAGAGCTTCTCCTATAACCACATAGTTGGGATTCTTAAATAAAAACAATAGATGTAAAAAGAGAAGCCATCTAGAAAAATATTTAGTTATATATGTGAAAGGTGCATCTGAGGCTAAAATAGTTATACCAAATGGTCCTTTCTCCTGATTTTCTACAAGTTTCTTCTAAAATATCCAGTGGTTTTTGGTACTTTCCATTTTTAATTTATTTGAATTTATATAATTTTTATGTTGCATCTATCAATCACTCTCATGTACCTGATCATTGAAAAAAATGGATTTAATAAAGTCCGAAGTTTCTTTTAATGTCAGACAATTATAGTTTGTGCATTTATTTGATATGTATGTAATTAGGCCTCATCGACGTCTGTTAGGTATTTGCTGCTTCTTAATTATACTTGGTTGATGAATTCAGATTCATATTCTGCTCAAATTCTACCTTTTTTTTTTTTTTTTTTTTTTTTTTTTTTGTCTTTTTGAGACAGGGTCTCGCTATGCAGTTCAGGCTGGCCTTGAGCTCACTTTTGTAGCCCAGGCTGGTCTTGAACTCGCACCAGTCCTCCTGCCTCAGCCTTCCGAGTGCTGGGATTACAGGCATGAGCCACCACGCCCGGCTTCAAATCCTATCTTGATAGTGTTATATCAATATAACACAAATAGTATTATATTCTATTCTTCCTTATGCCGCTTTACAAAAGACGCATCTAGACTTGGCTGTCAGAAACCCACTTGGTGTGACAGTGAGATGAGACAAGAGGAAAATTTGTAAAGAAGGAGATGCAGTGAATCAGAAGGGCTAGGGGAGGGCCATCCAGAAAAGTATGACTCTCTGTGCAAACGTTTTAGTCCTGCTCACATTTCTAGTCTCATTTTATGTTCACAGATCATGGGGTGAATAAATAGGTACAAAACCAATGAGATGGACAATTTGACAGTTTACAACTTAAAGGAATGGGAAAAAGTAGAAATTCATTTTTTCTCTTTATAATTTTTTAGCAAATGCTGATAAACAACATAGAAAATTGTCAGGAAAAAAATGAGGTCATAGGAGATGCTTAACTGCAATTTAGGACTTATTTTAAAACCCTGGTAATTAAGACAGAATGACCTTGCTGAACCATCTCACCACAAGGGAGTCCAGAAATAGGCTCATATGGAAATCGGGTGTGTCAAGAAGAAAGAATTGTGGATTAGTGAAGAAAGGTCAGTGAATGCAAAAGATAGCATTTAAATGATTTTCTTTCCTTCTTCCTTTCTTTTTATTTTTTTTCTTTCTTTCTCTCTTTCTTTCTAATGTATTTAGTACAGGGTCACACTACACAGCTTGGACTCATAGTAATCCTCTTGTTTTCAACCTCCAAAGTGCTGAAACCACCACCACACCCAGTCTCAGTCACATTTCAGCAGGTCTGGAGCGCAGCTGGTACAGCATGGTGGGGATCGAACCCCTGGCCCTGCACCTGCCTAAGCAGATGCTTTAGTCCTCTGAGATATCTGGCCAGCCCTAAACAATTTTCAATCTGGAGAAAAATCAGTCTTCTTACATTCTTTTGCCAACAAAATTCAATTTTAATTAAATTTCAAATATAATTATTTTAAACATACATAAAAATAAATGAAACAACACATAAAATTCACAATCTTCATTTCAAGCAAGAAACAAAAACCAGACTTCAACTTAAAATGTTTAGGAGGAAACGTGAAGATATTTTTATCACACTGAAGTGGGAACAAATTCATTCAACAAAATATTGAAAGCACACTTTAAAAACATACTGACAATAATGGCCTGCTAACAAATGTGACAACGTTATAATGGTGCACAGAAGAAACTTAATGAGTAACATGTTTAAACAACCTTCACCAAGGAGACCTATTTACCACGAACGCAAATAGCAAGAGTTTGATGTTCAAATCATGAAAATGATGCATGGAAATAATCAAGAAATACGCAACATATGTGTACAGGAAACTGACTGCAAAAAAGTCCAAATGGTTAGTACTGGAATTCTCACTAAAATAATTAGAGAATAGGAGGTTAAAATAATACAATCCTTAAAACAAGTCTGATATTTCCCAGTGTTTGTGAAGCTTGGAAAAACTGTTTCTCTGCCAATAATATTGTGGATTTGTCAACCATGTAGCTAAGCTTTGTAAAGTTGTAGTGGCTGAAACTGATGCCGTTCCATTCCTAATGCAGAGTCTAGACTAGAAGAATTATTTTGTAACTGTTCAAGAAGTCATTAACAAAAATATCTACTGAAACATTTTAATTAAACTAATTAAACACAGAATTTCACTTTTAGTCTTCAGCAACAATTTACTGTAATGCCTACAATGTTGTAAGAGTTGCAGAAGCAGTAAGAAAATAGGCAAAGACTTTCCTAACCAAAACTTTACATTTTAGTGGGGCAAGACACACAGTAAGTAAACTAATTTATGAAGAGGATTTCACTAAATTGAAATTCAGTCAATTATTGGATAGTGAAATTTATTACACTAAGATACAGTAATTACTTCTATTGGCATTATTAGATAACAAAGATTAATAACTAAGAGTAGTTAGTAATTGGTAAACGCTGAGTTACTCTCTGCCTAGATGATATTTCACCTGGAGTCTAAACAACAAGAATCAGGCAAACAAATGAAAGGGGTTTTGGCAGAGGCAGTAGCCACATCTAAAGGCTTATACATGGGATGATTTTGTCATATGAAATGAATGAAAATAATGCCAGGGCTTCTGAACAGAGGTGAGTGAGGTGCAAAACACAAGGAGCAAAAAAGTTAGAGAGAAAACTGAGGGCCCCGGAATCAAACACCAATTTAAGCATGACGAGGGTACGTGGGGAATAGAACACCTAGCTTACAATGGTCAGCAATAACTGTTTTGTGATCAGAACTGCCAAAGTACAAGCAGAAAAACCAGTAAGAGAGCCTTCACAGGAGCCCAGACTCGTAGCCTTATAGCTTTGCCTCCGGAGATAGTAATAAAGCTAGTAGCAAGGAGAATCAGAATCCGTTTAAAGCTCCAGGTAAGAAATGTTACCCTGAATTGTAGGAGTCAGAAACTGAATATAGGAGTCAGAAAATGAGATGAATTGAGATCCGTTTATCTACGTTAGCCAAGTTGGGATATAAGAAAGAAACCACTAGAAGATGAGAATCAGTGGAGAGAGGTAACGAAGTCTTCTTTTAGCCATAGCAAGTTAGAAGGTGTGCATACTGAGTAGTGAGGATTTCCTGCTGACATATTGCTGTAGAGTTGAAAATCAAGACAGGCTTTAGGATCTCCAGGAGCTAAAGGTTGAGCAGAAGAGGAGGCTGCTCAAGCTGTTCCTTTCTCAATCTTTTGCTCATTGCACTCCATTCCTAGCTGATCACACCCAACCATAAAACTTTCATTACTTTTGCATGTATTTATATGTCCAGTGTATGTCTCAAGCTGAGACCACCTCTCAGAACTCCATCCCTAGCATGAAAGCAAGTCTATGGGGCCAACACAGGTTGATCCATCATACTGAATTCCAAATCACAATATTTTTATTTCTGAAAATGTGCCCATCAGCTTTTCTCTGTCACTACAGGAAGTCATATAAACTTTAGGATCTAACCTGTATTTCATTCCAACTGCTTTCTTCCACAGATTGGCAATCTACTAACACATCGGTACATTGCCAGAAGACTGAAGGTACAGTGAGGCTAGATTCTCCTTGAAGAATAGAAAATTAGGTCCTCCCATATGCAAACATCATGTGGATTATTTAATGTGAGATCTTGATAGAGACAATAAAGTCTGAAGGGTACATTATATACTAGGAAATGAGTGAGCCTGCTCAAAAGAAAGCAATTACTGAGTTGAGGAGAAGAGCAGGATCAGGAGTAGGGGAAAGAGATACATCTATGTAAGTAAGCAGGATGGTTTGAACAATTGTACTGTGGATTTCTGCTGGTCTATGGAATGGAGGAGTTAATGTGTAATTTGTTCTTTTCTCCCTTCTTCAATCCTTTCACTGTTTTTCCTTCTTAATTTCTTTTTCTTTCTTTATTCGTTTTAATGAGGAAAAAAGATAAAATAGCAATCAAACAATTGGAGTACGATGGTTACAAGTAATACCATGCATATTGTTGTCTTCATAGTAGTTCAGAAGAAAAGGTGCAGATCTAGTACCTTATCTAAACAATATTACTATAAACTTTTATTCTCAATGAACTAAGACAAAGTAGCTATATATCTATCCTATATATATGGATCCATATATATAATATATACTATATATATATATATATATGTAATATATATATGTAATTATTCTTTCAATTCTACATGCTGAAATCTGGTAATATGAACAACTAGTTTGAGGACAACATTATGCATTACAACAAATAATGTGAAAATCTTATTTTCTTAAGTGAAATTCGTATCACTTATAATTTTTCTGTTTTCATACTATTTTCTACTCTCTTTATAAAATAACAAAAAATTTTAAAACGAGAAAACTGGTCCTGCTGGAAGAAGAAAGGGAGCAAGGGAGTGCTGGTAGTATTTCTTGAGTAATAGTAGATATTAGAGGTTGTTTATAGGCTAATAATAATGATCTAATAATGGAAGAAAAGGAATTGCTAAAAAGCAAGAAGTAAACTAAATTTCTAATATATATTCATCAAGACTAGAATCCAGAGGGCAAGGAAAGACATTCTAGTCTTATGGAAAACAGGCACTTCATCCACTATGTGGCTGGACATGCACCAAAAAGAAATAAGCAAAAGACATGTATAGGAAACGCATTGAAAAGAGAAGTCCACATGGTTAGTACTGGAATTATGACTAATAGAATTTGAGAGTAGCACGTTAAAATAACACATTTACAATCCTAAAAAAGAAAAAAAATGGGTTTCTTGAGTGGAACATTATATTTGAGATGTAGGTTCACAAATGTGAAGTACTTCATAATATAAGACATCCTAATTTTTTTTTTTTTTTTTTTTTTTTGTCTTTTTTGAGACAGGGTCTCACTGTGCAGTTCAGGTTGGCCTTGAGCTCACTTTTCCAGCCCAGGCTGGTCTCGAACTCACACTGATCCTCCTGCCTCAGCCTCCCAAGTACTGGGATTACAGGCATGCACCACCACACCTGGCTAAGATATCCTAATTTTTCAAGCATTAGAATAAATAAACACGAATTTGTGTTAAAATTAAGATAATGATTGCAGATGTCATATAATTTTATTCAGATTTTTAACAAAGCAGACGTAAAACTCATATAAGAGAGAATAATTTGGCACAGGGTGGTCAAGAAAGGCAGAAGGGGCTGGTGAGATAGCTCTGCAGAGGAAGGCACCTGCATAGGCAGGCTTAGGCAAGCACAGGGATCAAAGTTTAACCCCTGGTACGACATGCTGCACTAGGCCCACACCCAAGGTAGACTGAGCCTGCCACAGAGTCTGGGAGTGCTGGCACATGCCTGTAATCCCTGCACTGGGGAAGCTGAAAACAGTAGGATCATTACAAGTCCAAGGTGTGTTGTGAGATCCTGTAGACCCTGTACTAAATACATAAAACAAACAAATACTTAATTAAATAAATAAGATATAATGAAGTTGAGAGAGCTGCTCAAGGACACACACTGAGAAAGTGGCAAGCTAAGGTTCAGCACCATAGACATGGGCTCCAGAACCCACTGGCTTCCAGAACCCCACTCCTCCCACTTCTCCCCACCTCTCTGCAGAGGGCTTTGCAGTAGACACTCAGCACTGTATTTCTGCCCTCGTCATACTGTGAGGCATAAAAGGAACTCAGGAAGGTGGAAGCATGTAAGAGAATTTACACTTTCACTGGCATTTCTGTGAAAATAAATACAAATTCAGCTTTAACAAACTAAAAAGCACAAAAGTTGTTGGTATTGTTAACTTCCAATCTCTATCAAGTTTCTCTGCAATTCTGAGAATGAAAACTACTTATGAAATGAAATTCTTGTTTTAAATAACAAAGCTATATTTAAACTTTGTGGTATTGCTCTTTAGTCAAAACATACTTATATCTCCTACTCAGTCATCATTTCCATGGCTTTAAAAGCAATTAACTTTGTTATGTCAATTTTGATGTAAGATAATTTGCTTTAGAATGATTTTGTGTCTTGAGAATTAGCTGTAAAGGAACAATGGTGCTATGAAATCATCTTCAGGACTTTTGCTAGGCATATTTCAATAAGAAGAACAGAGGGAGGATTTTGAGTGAGCAAAATTTACCAATGTCAAAATGAGGTTTGTGGTTATATAAAATATTGTAGAATATCATGAGAATAGTAACTGCCAATCACCCTCTGTGAAAATAATTCACCAAGAAAAAGTAATGACCTTTTTTAATTTTATAAATTTTAATAAGAAAGAAATAACAATGAAACAGTTTCAAAACACATTAGTAGACAGCCACAATAATTAATACAATGCATATTGTTGTCTTCATAGTAGCTTCTCAGAGTACAGGATGCAGACATGATAACTTTTGTGAACACTATTGGCACAAATATTTCTTCCCATAGAACTAACAGAAAGTAGTTGTATATGTAGTCTAATATTCCATAATAATGGTGGGTTATTGGCAAAACTGTCAACGTCAGAAGCCATTGACTTGAGCCTTTTACAGCTCAGGATATTAATATGACTTTGCATTTTATACCTCATGGTTAAACTTTTCTGCTGGATGGTTAAGACCAAATTAAAATAAGACCTATGTAACAAAACATGTAACTTTTGTATCTCCCAAAGTCAGTCAAATTCCCTCAGGATTTACCCTGAAACCATGTACAGCACTTTGTAGATCTTTTTTCAGGGTCAGCCATCTGGATGAGTCATGGTCATTGCTTGACCAATTTGCTCTCTGTGATGCCTGAGAGAATGTTTTTCTCTCTAGGTGCCTCTCCTTAGGCACACCATACATTGTCAATAACTTTCCTCTGTGGCCCCATAATCTCTTTGAACAGAAAATTTGGGACGCCATTGAGTTATAGAATGTTATAGTATTGGTTCTCTTATGTCCTGAGTCCTCACTGACCTAGAAAGGCTAGGGCCAAAATATTGCCTATCCCTGTAGCCCTAATTTTTTGGTCTGAGTTTTCACCCTCTAGAAGAGAAGCTTAGTGATTATTACCCTTTATCCTTTCTTACCTTCTTCTATCCATCCTGTTTCTCTCCCTTGAATTATGATCCTCCTTCCTCTCTCTTTTAAGGACCCTTGCAATGACACTGCATCCATTTAAGTAACACACAATCATCCCTATATTTCAAGACCATTCTCTTCTGCACATCTACAGAGTGCCTTTAGCAATATGAGGTTAATGCATCCTTAGCTACATGGAGCTAAGGGATGTCCTGACAACTGATGAAACAGTATTTCTGGTTATGTCTGTGAAGCCTTTCTGGAAGACATTAGCAATAAGCAATTGACTAAGCAAAGAGAATCTGCCCTCACCAACATGAGTCAGAATCATCCTGTTCATTAAGGAGAAAAACAAAGCAAAAAGAGTAGGAAGAGTGACTCTTGCTGTCCTTTTGTGAGTGAGCAAGCTCATCTGATACTGCTTTTGGATAGTCACCCGCCTAGTTCTCACGTCTTCAGATTCTCAGATTTACATTAATTAACCTGTCTCAGTCTTCTTTCTGCCACGATTTCAGAGTAGCTGAGATTGGATAATTTGAAAAGAAAAAAAATATTTCTTATATTTCTTGAGTCTGAGAAGTTTTACAAGGTCTGCATCTAGTGAGGCCCTTGCTGTCTTCTCTTTGTATAATGTTGAGCCAGCACAACATGGTAAGACAGAGTCTATCTGGCTTTCATAACAGGTCTACTTTCTGAATGGATTATTAAACCATGAAAAAATCAATGCCTTCATGTAATCTTACCCCTGTTACCTAATCAGTTATTTAAATTACCATTTGTAGACCTCACTAACATAGGAATTTGGGGACTAGGTTTCTAACGTATGAAATTCACAGAACACATTCACACGATATAGCTGGTGTCTCACTTAGTTCTCTGTCTTTTGTAGTCAGTTCGATGTATACCTCAAGCTGTCCTCGCTTCTTCATTTCACAGAGGGTACATTCTAGGTTGCTGTAATGTCCAAAACTGGACAAGCCAATCTCTATAATAAATTGAGAGAGAGAGAGAGAGAGAGAGAGAGAGAGAGAGAGAGAGAGAGAGCTTTCTCTATTTTTCTGGCAAATGCTGAGTGATATACCAAGTAGAAACACATTCACAAATTGCAGGGATTAGGATGTGGATATCTTTGAGGGGCTGTTGCTTAACCTGTTACATCAAGTGGAATAAGAGATCAATTAATATACAGTCAGACATTATAGCAGGAGGAGACTCAGATGCTACTAGTATACTACTCTATTCACCCTGCCCTGACATTCCAGTTCAGCCTGTGAAAGCAAGTCCCAGAGGAGTCTCTGGGTGCTTTAAAGCCTAAACCAAGAAGAATGAAGAGTGAAGGTAACAGAAGTGCTGAGCCCCTTGCCAGGGTCCTTTCTGCAGTTGTACACAGACCAGGAACGTTACGTACACAACATGTCCACAAGATTGTTGAAAAGCAAATAAGAAAACTTTGCCTCTGTAAAATGCTATGTAATAGGACATCTTTTGTTTCTTCTACAAAGAAACACATCGCTGTCAAGCGCTTGCCAAATCACTCCTGCAATAGTAGCAAAGACTGAAGGCTCAGGAGAGAGAAACACAGAAATTGAAATTCAGTGCTTGAAGTGAGGAGATAGAGTTAAACATCCCCTCCTGCCAACTATTTTTACTGAGAGCCAGACACAATTCTGCTTCATTCTTCCAAGGAAATCTTAAACCCAGCGTCAAATTGCTTATTTGCAAAATGCTCAGATATTTAGAGAGGAAAGGAATTGCAGGAAAAGAAACACCAGCTCTCTACTTAGGTACTGCTGACTTGCGCTTCCATTTGCAGGAGGAAATTCTAAACCGAGCTTCAGCTGCGTTTGGGGTGACTTCTTCAAATTAAAATGCTTCTGTGACCCACAAAACTGCATTAATAAATAGTGGTTCCAAGGCAGGCTTCACTTTGTAGCACACGGGAGGGCAGCCAATAAAATAATGATATTAGAGCTCACATATAATGGATTAAGTTCAGAAACTCCAGTATGATGTGAGAAGATCTTCCTTTTGACTTCACTGAAGCTGCTAAGCATAGAGTTTGAATAGTGGAACAGTTTTTACACAGGAGGCTATCATCAGAGAGTTAACTCATGAAATCTACGGAAAAGCAATTCATCTTTACTCAGCTATCTCTAAAAGCCTAACTCGCTTGAGGAAATCTGGATCCTTGGAGATCAGTGATGAGATGGGATCTGGGAGGCTCACCGATCTTCTTACAGTCGGGGTTTGGCAAAGGATCTGGGAGCCCTTCCATAGAGGGACATATCTGCATAACAGGCACACTGCAGGCCTTGCCTGAGCATACACCCAGCGTTCTCTGGACCTGTGCAAACATAAACTGAACCACTCGACGCAGAGGTTCACAAATGAAAGCTCAGGGCCATCCACATACCAAACCCTACCTCCTATATTCAACTTCACCATATATTCAACTTCACATCAGATTTAGCAAATTGCTTTCAGCATTTCAGAAGCACTAATTCATGGCATAAGCTATTAGGGTTTCTATTTCTCAAGTTTCAAGGTTGCAAAGCCATCTTGGATAGTAGTGTTCTAAACAAAGCACATTGTGTGATCCTCAAGTGGTAAAAAGCAAAAGCAATCAGCAATGTACATTTTCCTCCAGGGTCGCCTGAGCAGCTCCAGGTGCTACGGTGTGAATGTTGTGTGCCTCACCCATTCCTATGTTGAAGTTCTAATCCCAACTTGCCATCAGCAGGTGAAGATTTTAGGAGACAGTTCATAAGAGTAAAACCTCCACAAGTAGGAGTGCTGCTTGGAATTTTTTTTAATGACACAGCTTCACCATGCCTTCTGCGATGTGAAAACATAGCAAGAAGATATCATCTAGGAGGCAGCCCGCAGCAGACACTTGACACTGGAACTCCCAGGGCTTCCAAACTGTGAAAGTATACTTCTACTGCTGCAGCTTCTAAGTCACCCAGCCAATGGTACTTCAATATAGTTATTTTAAAAAACCAGAGAAGCAGGGAATAGAAGTGGAGGTAATTTTTGTAGTGCTGAAACTATGACGGCTCTGTCCATCCACAAAACCTCCCAAGATAGTCATAGGCCAGGTAGAGAGAAGTACTCAACTACACAGTGTTCCAACTTGTCTGTTCTTAAAATATGCTTTACCTTTTCTGTACCACACAGTCACACACACACACATACACACACACACACACACACACACACACACACACACACACACACACACTTTTTATCAGTCCTTTACAATATGTCCCTTATTGTCTGCAAGCGTGTATTTTATGATAGGCAAAGTACATTTAAAAATTCTAAATTTTTCCTGCTTGGTATTAAATTGCAATGGCAAGCTGATTCCAGCCGGACACACTAACCTAGGTACCCATGAATACCTCCATATCCCCACTAGCTCTGCAACACTGAGCAAACTTGCCCACCACTGGTTTAGTTCTCTTCCTACTGATAGACAGGATCCCAATACATATCACAGTAGAAGCCATGAGCAATTTCTGGACAAAAATCCTCTGAATGCCTATAAGTGTACCTCTTTCTCATTTGGGAGATACAGTTATCATTATAATATATTCTTATTTGATTAAAGCTACCAATTTTTCTATAGTGGCTGCACCACTGTACAAGTGAACATCTTTTCTAATTAGTACATTCATTTTAAGCTCAAAGTATTGCTTTGTTGTACTGATTTGTGACATATCACGAATATATGCCATTTTATTTTTGTTCCTTTTCTTAAAGGGTCTGCTTTTTAATATTTAAAAAAAATTTAGTTTGAGAACATATGGTAATTATATGGAGGTATATTCAGGTGTCTTGCAGTAGGTAAAGGGCTAGATATATCACCAATTTGATAAAATATATGAGTAGTATGACAATACAAATGTAAAATAACATGAATACATGTACTGAATTTAAACAGCTATTTCTTTTCTAATGTTTAAAGTTCTGTTAGTACCCATTTATAATATATAATGCTCACCTTCAGCATGGGGAGTTCATACACGTACATAATGTATCTAATTCTTTCCAGTTCTCATTCCTTCCTCATCCTCCTATTTCCCTCCACCTCTCAACTACCTTCCCATTTGCCTAAAATCTATCTCCATGTTCTTAAATGAATAATCATTTCAAAAATTAACCTAAGCATTGGAGGTATCTCTTAAAAATAGCATCTTATTATTTAAATTTTATTATAAATATGTTAACCAATTTCAGCAAACTGAGAAATGTACCTTGCTAAACATACTGTAATATTTTTTTCAGTTAGATCAATTCATTTCTTTTTCTTCATAAAGTGAAAGAGTTGCTTGGTTCTGTCTTATCTAATTTGGAACATGGGAAGACAGAGTTCATATTCAGCAGTGTTTCATTGTTGGTATAATTAATTTTAGTTGGATTTTTCATACTTTGATAGATAAGGAATCAGAATATTTTAATTAAATGATAGAATCATTTCTCTGTGGTACCTTCTGACTTAATAAGCATTCTAATATAGAATATAACTTAAAAATTAAAACATTGGTGTCTTGACTTCCCAAGCTACACTATGAGAACACTAAAAAAAAAAAAAAAAAAAAAAAAAAAAAAAAAAAAAAAAAAAAAAAAAAAAAAAAAAAAAAAAAAAAAAAAAAATGTATGCATATATCGGGCACTGACATGGATTGAAAAACCATACATTTCAATATTGAAATTTATTAACATAATTGTTATCTTTTACATTACCTCCAGAACTGAGTAGAGAAAGTTTATATGCTCAAGCAGTTTCCATGTGGAGCTGAGAAAGTCCAGGGACTAATTCACTGGAAAGTATATTTTTGGCATCTTAGACCCTAGTCATCTATGTGTAGAGGTGATCTAGAGGCTTGAAAGATACTACAGACTGTGAATATGAGTGTGTCTTCGTCACACAGGAATAGGAATTAGCAGCCTTCACTTTCAAGCTTACCTTTGCCCTGCTAGTCCAAGGAGGCAATTTAAGCAACTTCAGGCCCATGAACTGGAGGAGTCTGGCTAACCTCTCAGCCATACAACAAGTCCCACCTCCATCTTTGCTCCAAGGTTTTCGTATTTCTCCTTTTCTACCAATTTAGTTCCAGAAAATAATTGAATCCTCTCAAAAGCTTCTCTGTGATCTGTAACATTTTAGCACTTTCTTTATCTCTGTAGATGACACTGTTCACTTGAAGAAGTGGGTAAATATAAAGACAGATAAGCTAGTAGAAACACTAATGCAGACTTTTCAAACATCAATGTCTAGTTCTTTTTCACCTTTTTCATTCCTTTGCTGGCTTTGTAAGTAGTACCTTTAGAGCCTGAGATAAGAGTCCTCTTGGTATTTTTGGTGTCCCGAACAAGTCAGTATATCAGCTCAGGACAGTGTTCAAGACCACTAAGATATGTGGCCATCTTCTTCTCTATTCTCACCAGGCTTACAATCTTCTTTTTATACATTAGCCTTTTGTGTCCTCTGCAATTCTTTCCCACCATGTTCTGTGGGCCACTGTTTGAACTCTGTCACCAAGGTACCCTTCCTTACTGTGTCTGAATAGGTTTGCCCAATAGGATGTGTTGAAGGCAGCTAAATTAGATATAAGTCCTATAGGCAGCCAGATAGGGCCAGGTACTCAAGGAGACAATATGGAAGACAAGATGGCTTTGCAACTTTGGAAGAGACAGAAACTCCCACTTTTGGCCAGACCTCAAGACAAAAGAGTAAACATATGAGGCACATACTTCCCTAGGGATGGGCATCAGGGATTGATATTCTAAGTAGGTATCAATTACCTAGAATGAGCCCAAAAGAGTCACTAACCCTACTCCCAACAGGAAGGGACTCTGCCCTGTGACTCATGACTCACTTCCTCATTTGGTCCTGGATTCACGCAACTTTACCTGAGCAATGGTGCTTGTGTCATTGGTTGACCATAGTTTCATCCCATTTCATGCCCACCTAAGCATGTTCACCTTCAACTCACCTCACCACATGGTTTACTCTATATGGAAGCTGGAGGAGACAGCTTCCTAGGGACCACCTGCTCAAGACCCTCTTCTGTCCCTCTCTTAGACAAGAGCTTCCTTTCCCCAGTAAATATTCTGCTCTTAAACTCTGTTTGTTCCTAAAACATATTCTTTAATTTTAGAGAACACAAACTTGTCCCAGGTAGCTTTCAGGTTAGTAGTTTCAGGTTTCATTTCCCTATATCAGATGGACTTCCAAGACACTACAGATGGGTAGGAGACTAAGTTCTGGGTGCTCCCCACCCAACTCTTTTTCTATTGTAGCATCACAATTATGGAGGCAGCTGTAACCTTGAAGTTGTGTTGTAACTATGGCAGCCACTTCCCCATGGTTCCAGCTTTCATTTCCTTGAGTCCTTGGAGGGGAGATAGATTCCAACTTTGCATGTTCATTACTCTCTGGGTATCTCAGCATCTCCGCTTAAATTCCAGGGCTCTACATACATATGCCTCCGTGAATCATTCCTCATTAAATTGTCTTCGGAAACTGATCTCCACGTGTCCTGGGCCTCCTGTCAGAAGTTTGACTGATAAATCTCCCTAGAGGGAAGAACTTGAACTTGGAAACTTATGTTACATCTCCAAGGCCTTCTGTCTGTCTCTAGAACACTTGCAAAAGAGAATAAAAGGAGATGGTTGGAAAGCTTCCAATGTGATACCCATATCACATCCAATGTGAAGGCACCGGACTGTGACAGACTGCATGCAGAATACATAATTTCACTCTGCGCATCGTCCAACCAATGCTGTAGAAAAAAATAGACAATACATTCAGGGAAGGCACTTCACCTCCCTTCAGTCCCAGCATGTCATGCTCTGCATCTGTTAGCTCTGACAGGTCTCAGATGTTCAGCTAGTCCAACTGCATTTGTCAACATTTTTTGAGCTATGTATGACTATAGCCTTTCAAAAGCCCTTTAACCAGACATCTATGTTCTTCTTTGACTTAAAAATTTCTGATATCTATCCTGGCTAAAGTAGGGCCTACATCATAAGTGATAATAAAATTGAACCCCCAAGGCTTCATAATTTTAAATACTTGACAGATGGTTAATAGAGATTTTGCCTTTTCTTTCCCTGCAGAGCACTTCTAAATAATATGTGGCTATCTTATTCACCAGGTGTCAGTCCAAGTAATAAAAAGTAATACAAATGATCTTTCATTAGATTAACAATTTGATCATAATTCCATTTCCTTCCCACTTACAGAAGCAGCATGGTGAAATAAAAATCAATGTCCTCTAGACAAAATATCATTACAACTAAGATTTCAAATGTACTCTCAATTTACTGTCTTAATAAAATGGTGGTCAGATGCTTTTGAAAGAATTGTTAAGTAGAGTGCACTTACTTTCTGTCCCTTAATAATGTCATCAATATCTGTGTGTCCCCAAGATAATATCAAATAAATGTTGTTCACTAAGTTGGTAAGGCTCAACAAGTGCATGTACAATTGCGTGGAATATTCCCCAGCAGGTGTGACTGTTTATGTTTGTACAATTATGTGTATAAATCAAAATTTCATCTGCACCCAGTTTGCTCTGCCATGGAGCACGGGCACAAGATCTTCCACCACAAAGTAACTTTGGATCTTGGCACAACTCACTAAGAGTCCCATTAGCAGATACAGTATTATTTTAAGTGAAAAAGAGTGAATAAGGCTCCCATGGTGTATCTAAATTGGAAGAACATAAAGTTAATTTTATGTTACACAGAAAGTCCTATCCATGGTAATCTCCTCCAGAAATTCTAACCTGGAGTTCTATTCCCTGTGATATCTGAAAACACCAGCCTCTCCTATACAAGAAGGCAGAATGAGGTGGGCTTTATCACAAATTGGAAATTTACTCTGAGGAGATGAGGTTCCGCCTCTAGCCATTTGCCTTCAGTGTTCCTTGATGTTGGCAAATATCACATGTCAGTTTTTCAGTTACATTCCTGCAAGAACCCTGTCTTACCATGACATCTAAAAGAATATAGAGGCAATATAATCTCTATCAAGATTCTAACGTAATTCTTCAAAGAAAAAAGAAAATAATCTTAAAATCCAGACAATAAAAAGATTCTGATTATTCAAAGCTATTCTGAAATATCAAAATGTTAGAGGCAATACATTTCCTGATTGAAAATTATACTATAATGCTATATTAACCAAAAGAGGGTGATGTCATCATAAAGCAAATACATAGACCTGTGAGACAGAATAGAGAGCTATGGACTAGAAATAAATCTAAACCTATATAGGTCAGCTAATTTTCCACAAGGACATACACACACACACACACACACACACACACACACAAATACTCAATGGAGAAAGAATGTCCTCTTCAATATGTAATACTGGAAAAATTGTACTTCCATATGCAAAAGTACATTTTAGTCCTTGTCTTCGTATGCAAAAATCAACTCAAAATAAGTATACGAATATGTATTTCTGTGTATTTCAAAACACACACTGAAAGACATTTTTGTATACAAGGTCCTTCTGTTTTTGTCTTAGTTACTTTTTACTCATTGCTGGGACAAATACCCGACACTCAAAATGAAGGAAGGAAAGGTTTGTTACCTCACAGTTACTGGAAGTTTCAGTCCATATTCGGCTGGCCCAAGGCTGAGTGGAGCAGGACAGACAGCATCCAGTTTATGGCGGTGGAACAGCAACAGTATGGTGGCAGAGGCAGCCAACCAAACAGGGTAGCAGAGCAACAGCAACAGCTCTAGTCTGTCTCTCTGTCTCTCTTTATATTACATTCAGGATCTCTGCCTTAGTCTCCGCCTTAGGCTACACCCATAATCCCAGAAGTACTTCACTCATAATCCGTACTAAAACCCATAATCCCAGGGATCATGGATCAAGTCTCAAACTCTAGAAGTCCCCGCCCCCTGACTCAAGAGGTTCTTGGGGGGACAACTAGCCATAAACCATAACAGTTTCCTTTGCCAATAAATGATTTTTGCATGGGCATGTGGAATGAAGTAACTCAGTAAACATTTACAATGCACATTGCATGCATCAGAAGCTGTCCCGCGTATTTGGAATACATCAGTCCACAATACAAAGTTGCATGCCTCTGTGGGTTTTTTACTATGCACATGTCTGTGTTATGTTTCCATGGGATGGTGAACCAAAACTACAGCTCCTGTGCACAACACAGAATGAGGAGTCACTGGCCAGTGTTCACATCAGGACCTTGGCACTGATTATACAGATGATACTAAGATAATTTCTTGACTTCCCAGCACCTTCTTTGAATATACAATGAAGAGAAGTATTGAAACATCTACAAGTTTTCTTCCAGCTCCAACAATCAACTGTGACTCTGTTAATTCAGTTTCAGTTCTTCTGTAGCAATGGCCAAATACAGGGTTATACTTTCCAGTCAACAGAAATAGCCTCTTTTCCCCTGCCCATATGTGGCTGGGAAAGGCCAGAAATGCACAGATCACAGCTCTGAAAAGTATAGTCATACTGTCAAGTGGACTTCAGGTGCACTTTTAAAAAGTCAGTAATATAGAAAGCTATTCCAAGGAACAATGCAAATGCAAACAAAATTACATGTTATGCTGAAACGCAGTAATGGTTATTGATTCTGAGGTAGATCCTTAAATTATAATTGCACCTATAGATCTTGGTCAACACCACTATATTTTTAAACAGTTGCACAAAAAATTTTCACCTATTAACTCTCTTTTCTGTCTCTCAAACTGTGTTTTTGCCTCCATTATTACTACAGTTTCTATAAATTAGGAGAAAGTTATATCCTAACAACTATCACCCTCAGGATATAAAACCTCAGGTTAGACTGTCATTGATACTATATCATTTTCTAATCCATTAATATCATTCAAATTTTATTCCCTGTTCACTGAGTCTCTTTTCTTTCTTCATCTCCTTCCTATCTACCCCTCACCACCCCAGTTCTGGGATTCTATGCAGAAGTCCTTATTGCATTTTGTTGTCTTATTTCTTCACTTTTCTCAGTGCTAAAAGAATCCCTGTATCTTTGTTCTTTCCTGATCATCACACAATTAAAGAAAAGGAAACTTGGGGCTAGGCAGATAGCTCTGTGGCACAAATGCCTGCCTGGCAAGTGTAAGGTCATGAGTTC
Organism: Myocastor coypus; assembly: GCA_004027025.1. Lineage (NCBI taxonomy): Eukaryota > Metazoa > Chordata > Mammalia > Rodentia > Myocastoridae > Myocastor > Myocastor coypus. The sequence continues at coordinate 44,152 of PVJA010012300.1, forward strand.
AATCCCCAGTCCAGAAAAAAAAAAAAAGAAAGAAAGAAAGAAAGAAAAAAAAAAAGAAAGAAAGAGATAAAGAAAAGGAACCTGAAATATTTTTAGATAACTCTGAATCTGAAATGAGGCTTCCTCATTACCATACTGGGCCACATTTTCTTGGAAAGGAACTACAGACTGCACAGGCTTTTTAAAAATGATTTTATTACTTTTAATAAGAAATAACAATGTGATAGTTGCAAAGCACATCAGTAGGACTGCCACAATAATTAATACAATGCATATTGTTATCTTCGTAGTAGTTGTTCAGAGTACAAGATGCAGATATGATAACTCTTCTAAACACTATTGGTACAAATATTTCTTCTCATCAAAAGAAGAAATAGAAATGGAGAGACATAACACAGCTAAATGGAAATCAAGAGCATAAGGATTAAATAATGAAGAGATAGCAAGCAAAATAGTTAGGAAACATGGCAGGGGCAAAATCATGCACTTATACACACAGGGCTTCTATCTATCTTGTAAACCAGAGGCTCTCAAGGGAGAGAACACCTACCCTAGGAGAACAGAACTCTTCACACTTGCTTGTGGTTTTTTTTTTTGGGGGGGGCATTTTTTATTTTATTAATTTTAATGAGAAAGAAAGCAATGAGACAGCTTCAAAGCAGGTTAGTAGGACAGTTACAAAAATTAATACTTTATATATTTTTGTCTTTGTAGTAGTTATTCAGAGTACAAGATGCAGAGATGATATCTTGTCTAAACACTATTAGAAGAAATCTTTCTTCTCACTGAATAAGAGAAAGTAGTTGTATGTATAGCCCAATAGCCTGTAATACTCGTGGGTTATCAGCACACCTGACAATGTTGGAAACTGTTGACTTCAGCCTTTTACAGTTCAGCATATTGATATGGCTTTGCACTGATACTTTCAATTTAAATCCAACACCTCGTGTATCTTTATAGCCTTGTTCATAAATATCTTCTCCAACAGCGGTAAACTTGGCTCTCCTGACCGTCTTCCACACCCTCGGTCAGGTGAACAGTTCATTTACTCACTCAAGCCCAACAGGTTCCCCAGACCTGTCCAAATCTCCTTCAGGGAGCTTAGCCAGAGTAATGCTAACACTCAGACCTCTCCCTGTGGTCTGCAATGGCTGGAGAAATCTGGAACCTGTCTCCCTGCCTACTCTATCCAAAGCAACTCTCTCCTGAGTTCATTTTTCTTCTTTTACAATGACTGTTTTTGATTCCTCTGACATGTTTCTTCTGCCTAGACCATTCTGCAATTGCTTATTAGGCGACCTTGGGCAAGTCACTTAACATAGCTGTGCCTCAGGCTGCTATTCTAAAAAAGAGGTTTTAAACTGGGCGTGGTGGTGCCAGGTTGCTATTCTAAAACAGAGGTTTTAAACTGGGCGTGGTGGTGCATGGCTGTAATCCCAGCACTTGGGAGGCTGAGGCAGGTGGACTAGAGTGAGTTTGAGACCAGTCTGGACTACAAAAGTGAGCTCAAGGCCAGCCTGAACTTCATAGCGAAACCCTGTCTCAAAAAGACAAAAATAAATAAATAAATAAAACAAAAATAAAAAAGAGGTTTGATAATTGCAAAATATCCTGTCACTGAGAAACAGAAGTGACTATATGACTATATATATATAATACATATAGCCGTACATATGAAATATATATATATATATATATATATATATATGTCTTCATTAGAGTCCTATCATGTAATACTGTTTGTACTGTAAAAATATTATCTATTATTATGAATTACACTTAAACAGATAAAATTTCCTATAAAAACGCATTTAATTATATGAATGGAAAGTATATATATATATATGTATATATATATATGTATATATATACACATATATATATAGTTTGTAGTACAGGGTCTATAGGGTCTGCAGAGTCTCACTATATAGATTGGACTTGTAGTGATCCGCCTGAGTTCAGCCTCCCAAAGGCTGGGATTACAGGCACGCAGTAACGTGCCCAGTCTCAGTTGCCCTCTCAGCATACCCTGAGAATGGGCCAGCACAGCATGCTAGGGGCTGTGCTCTGCCAAAGCAGGTGATTTTAATGCACTGAGCTATTTGGCCACTCTCTTAAAAGGACATATTGTATATTGGTAACAAGAGGGAATTTTTAAGATTATTAGAGGAATGTTCAGTTCTTTTCCTTCCTAGTAAAAGTTATCATTTGTATCCGATTCTTTTATTTGGTAGCTTAGATTTGAAAATAGCCTTCCTGACAGCATATGAAGAGAATTTCTCCTCCTGTGAAAAAGGAAGCAGCTTCATGCATCCATCAGGTATCGAGTTACGCAGAAACAGAAGGCTACATGACGATGTTGTCTGGTAAAGGTCATTCTTCAAGAACATAAGCAAAAGTTACCAGTAAATCAGAGTAAAGAAAAAGCACAAACACCCACTTTCAACACAGCCAAGGCCACCCACTGGGTGGGACTGACGTTCAGCTCATTGGGAGACCGATTTTACCTTGCCAGGGGCTGTCTAGAGCAAAGGTCAGAGGAGCAAGCTTCCTCAGTCTCCAAGAAAGCAGCTGAAGGCCATCACAAAACATACTTGGCCACAGTGTGGCTTCCAGTTCTGTTCTCTGCTATGCACTGTGTTCTCCTACTCAGATGAGGTGATATTTGTGTCCTTCCGTCACTCTATCAAAGAAAGAGGGAGTTGCAACCCTGTTCTGCCTTCTCAATAGGCAAAGACCCACACCCTCTGCTCAAGTAACAAATGCTGATCTCATCTTCATAAGAATATGGTTTAAGATCCATGATGCTTCTGTTCTGGGATAGAATGGGATGGGATGTGGGGCAAAGTGGTGCAGAAAAATATTGTGCATGAAAGCTTAAAGATTAATGCAGTGTAATAAATGGAGATTGCTTATAAATGAAGGGCAAAAACAGGATGAAAGAGAAAATTTTAGGGAACATCCAATGCTCTTCCATATTGATTCTTTCACTGTGCTGATCCACACAATGAATCTTTGGGACTGAATAAGAAAAACTAAATATTTACTTTCCTTACTCAGGAGTCACCTCCTCAAATGGAGCACAGTAATATTTCTCATGATTCTTATCTATGAAGGTTCCAGTGACTGTCAATAGGTAATTAATAGAGTACAATTATAAAGGTAAAAGCAGTATAAAATGATGTTATATGAATATTCTAAAAGCCCCACACAACAACATAATCACATTGCTGTTCATATGTATAAAAAATTTTATTGTCTTTATTTTTCAGCACAGATTCTTGATTTAAAAGTTTTTGTATAGGCCAGAGAGATAGTTCAGTGGTCTGAGCACCTATGTGGCAATCATAAAGACTAGGGTTTGATTCCCTCTTATCACAAGCCATGCTGGCCTCACACCCAGCTGACCACTGAACCCAGGCATGGTGGTGCACAACTGTAATCCTTATGCTGAGTAGGCTGAAAACAGGAGACCCTGTACCAAATAAATAAATAAATAAGAAAATCTTTAATAAACAAATAGAAATTTTATATATAACAGATGATTTAGAGACATTTATGGGTATTAAATGTCAATTGTTTTGGAGAAAAAATGATTTTTTTCCTTTACCTATCATTCAAATGGTAGCTGAATTGGATAGATTCATATGGTAGTACAACTATTGTCTTTGAAAATTAAGAGTTCTCACCTTTAACTCAAACTGCAATTTATTTTTAGGTTTGAAATTCTTATAATACAAACATGAGTTAAAATTTAAACAAAATAATGTCATTTTCCCACTCAAAGACAGGATAAAATGAAAATCAAAAGATTCATCAATAGGAAAGTAAACAATAATAATCTAATGACCTTGAGAATATGCTATTTTATCTAATTATTATTTATTGAAGTATACAATATATAGAGGCAGATTTTTCATATGATAGTGAGATAGACTACCCTATTATTCCCCCTGGAACATCTCTTCTGCAATGAATAAAAATGTATCAAGTTTTATGAGAAATTTGGAAGAGGACTTGACCATTATAACTGGGATTTCATAAGAAATAATCACAGAGACAATCTCAGAATAATGTTCCTTAGTTGTAAACACAGAGTATGATAATTATGTCTATTTCAGTAAAGATTTATTTTACCATGACCTTGCTATATTCTGCATACCATTAGCCTCAGACACTTATATAAGGTTGATAGTTACAAAGCAGATTATATAGTTCATTGTTACATGTGTATGTGTAGTAAGACTGAATAATTACAGTAATCCACAAATGGGGAGTTAGGAACATTGAATGCTTGTTCAGATGTCCTAAATTTCTATTCTTGATACAGAATATGATAAAAGCCTGAATAGTATAATTAACAAGAGCTACATGTGATGTTAAGCATCACTGTTTTCTAAAGGTACCTATCAAATTAAAAATGGTCAGAAAGAAATCAGTCACTCTGCATAGAAACTGAAACATACCATCTAAGAAATTTGGGATGAAAATATCTGCACTCACTTGAAGATAGATTCAGACCAAAACAACTGCATCAAGATAAATATAGGTGCTGATTATATACACATTACTGATTTGTTTCTCTAACTGTTGGTACATGTTTGTGTTGATGACATTTGTGCTACTCTTCCATTCACTTCACCTCTCATTCTTTGCCTCTTTTCACATCTTCTCTACCCAAAATCCACATACTAGTGGATTAATAGGAACCAGAAGAGCTAAATGTATGTAATTACTTTTTTGTTTGTTTGCTTGTTAAAATTTCCATCCAAAGACTTACTATGCACCTATATTCAGAAATATCACTTCAAACAACTTATGAACCATTACGGAAGATATTTTCACATATAATACAAAGCAATTAATAGTACTTACCCATTCTTCATTTTTTAAAAGATCTTTTCTCCTGCCCTAGAAAAACAAGTATTATGAAGTTAACTGGTCTTAAAATCTCAGGAAACATCATAAATGTTAACTACATCTCGGGCGCACAATTAAGATGTCAGTGACAGGAAGCATATCATCATATTCATATTAAAGCATACATTCACATTAAAGTTTATAATAGAAATTACTGAAAGCAGACATAATGATGTGAGTTTTGAAGGTATAGCTTAAAATGTAAGAAACATGCATTTGCAGATATATTGTGAGTTGTAGGTGGACTGTGGCTGATCAGTTTCAAGAAACACTGCAAGAATTTCCAAACAGGCTCAGCTAACCATGCCACAGAAGCTATAAGAGAAGTAAGCAAGTGATACTTGATACTTAATTCACCTGGAGCAATAAGGCCAGGATGGAAAGGAGATAGAAGATATAGGAGACACCCCATGTACACAGGCAATGTGGGTCTTCCATGTTCACCTAGACTTTAAAGTTGTTGTGGTGCCCTTGTATTTAACACAATTCTAGATGGCTTTAGGAATAAAACTTCCAGGGAGCAAAGGGCCCAGAGTGTTAAAATGAAGAATGATGTTAGACATTAAAAAGAAAATGAATTAAGAGCAGAGAATCGAATTGATCTTCTGGAAATGAATAATAGTGAAGTATTCAGAAACAGTAGAGTGCACCTGCCATCCAAGCTCTGAGGAAGCTGAAGCAGTAGGATCATGAGCTCTTGATCAAACTAGGCATCATAGTCAGATAAAGCCCAGGCTGCACAATATGGCAACACCCTGTCTAAAAACAAACAAAGAAAAAATATACAGAAAAAGAGGTAGCAAAGCATGTAAGGTGATACATATTAACTGCTACCACTTCTCTAAAATTATGTCATAAATAAGAAATTAAGGAATAATTAGAATTAACAACTCAATAGTTGTGTCAATTGAGAGACAGTGAAACACATGTATTCTTATCTTTAAATTTTAAAAGTTATTTCATTTTATAGAGGATTCATCAAGATGAAAGAACCGAAGGCCCAGATTTCATCACTTTCTGCAGAAATATATTAGTTAAAACCCTATAGATAAGAACACATTAGTTAAAACCACTAAATTTGGAAACAAGTCTGAATAACTTGTGTGGTGCATAAAAGTCACAAGAGTAAGAAAATTTGTTTCACTTCCACTCCATTACCCCTTGCTCTCCTCTGAGCAACCAACATACAGGGCTTCTCAGCGCCCATGGTATCTACAGAGAATAAAAATGCTGTACTTGAGGGCACCTTGAATATGAACTCCCAGCCTCAGACTGTGAGACGTGAGATTCCCGTGATTTATAAACTACCCAGGCCACTGCATTTGCTTACAGAAGCAAAAATAGAATAAGACCCCAACTTCTCAGAATCCTTAGATACAGATAGAGAAAAGGAATGATATCTACTTAACTTGATCACAGATTATCAAACTAGTACCTTTGGGCCTCAGGAATAGAATATTAAGTCAGATCACAACATTAAAATAAGGGAAGTGAAAAAAAAAATTAAAAAAAAAAAATAAGGGAAGTGCTAAGGGATTTGTTGTAGTCTCAGAAGAAAGTGAGTCCAAACTTGGCTACTGCTACAGCAGGAAGATGAAGAGTGTTCAATGGAAACATGGTGGCAAGTGTGAGAGAGAAGAAGGGCCAAGGGGTAAGGATGATGTCAGAGTGGACCAAACTTTTCAGCAGAAAAGTTCACTTTCACCATTCAGAAGGAACCAGGAAATTATCCAACATGTCTGCCAGAGTAGAGAGCACTCAGTCTCAGGCCATGTGATTTTTCCAGTCAGTGGCAGTTGGAAGTTCAAGTTGTCTGTCACTGAAGTGAGGCAAGATCGGAGAATGCAGCAGAGTGGAGTAGGGGACAGAGCCCTGTGCAATCCAGGAGGAAGAGCAAATCTCTAGGAGTTGAATGGTTATCCATATGGGAGCTTGAGGATGCAAAGTCTGCAGAGGTAAAACTGTTAGGTCAGAGTCATGGCTTAAAACAAGCTGGCAGTCAAAACTACAGAGCTCCCAAAAATAGAAAACATTTTAATTTGTGATCTTTTAAAGTAGTTCTTTCTATCAACTGAGCCTGCCCTTAAAAATTACATCTACAGTCATTTATAATTTGCTATGTGAGACAACTTCCAAGTCAAACTAGGGTATCTTTCTTTTGGTCCACTCTAACATGGTCCTACTCCTGTGGCCTTTCTTCTCTCCCACATCTGCCACCATATTGCCACTGAACACTGTTCATCTTTATGCTGCAGCAAAGCCAGGTTCCGACTTACTTTCCTGAGACCACAACACCTTGCTTAACACTTCCCTTTGTAGGAAAAAAAAGTTTGCTACCTCCATGCTTTCCTTCAGGGTCTCACCTTCAAAGCAGTAGTGTGGATGAGAATAATGAATGAATGATTAATTAATAAATGTGGCCCTAAACTTCAACCACTATATTTAGGGGGAAGTCTATAATTTAATAATACTCAGTACAATCCCTGAAGTTTTTATACAGTTTAATAATTTGCATTTGTCTGAACCTCCAATCTAATTGATTATGTCAGTTTTCAGTTATCCAAAAAAGCACTTTGATAGAATATCAATGCTTCAATCTATTTGTTCATTATATTTTAATTTTTTATGTATTTAGTACAGGTTCTACAGGATCTCACTACACAGATTGGACTCATAATGATTCTCCTGTTTTCAGCCTCTCAAGTGTTGAGATTACAGGTGTGGGCCAACATACTCAGTCTCAATCTGCTTCACAGCATGTCCTGGGGGCAGGGCCTACAAGGCAAACCGGGGATCACAGAAGTTCAGGGATGGATTCTTGGTCCCTGTACCTGTCTAAGCATGCATTTTAGTCAGCTGAGCTATCCAGCCAGCCCCAATGTGCAAGTCATCAAACCAATACTTCTCCACCTTGCATTTTACAAAACTATTGTAACTGATTACCTACCCACAGATCCAGGCTTTTTGAAAAGTTCGTTAAAATGTGTGGTTTTTAAATATACTTACTGTGACATTACTATATTATATACCTGGTGAAAAGCAACCTCTATCTAAGAATAAAACATGTTCCAACACTTCCAAGCACTAAAAAATAAATTCTCAGAAAATTTTTCATGAATTCTCACCAAATTATGGGCTTATTCACACAGAATGTAATATTTTAATTTTCATTTAGTTGACAAAGATTATGAGTTGTAATATGATATTTTGACTGTTTAAAAACAGAAAAAGGCCTTTCGGCTGGAACCGGCATCTTCCAGTAATTTGTCAAAATGACTAACACAAAGGGCAAAAGGAGGGGAACACGTTATATG
>PVJA010012301.1:0-52949 GCA_004027025.1 Myocastor coypus
TCAGAGACTTGCTGCTGTCCAAGCAGACTGAGCTGATTTCTTAACTCCATAAAGGATTCTCTCCATACCCATTCCACCTCACTCATAGAGTGTTGGGAACAGTGATTATGAATTATAGAGCCAGGAAGATTTGAAAAGCTGTACTTGCTTTCTGGTTTTTTTTTTTTTAAAGAAAGTACAAAGTAGTATTAAAATGGAAAAATTACAAATGATGCAGAATTATACTAAGCCAAATAATATGAATATCATGGTATTTGTTGTATTGCATAGTGCTATCTTCAAATTAGTTTTTCATATTACATATTACATGCAAAATTGGAGAAAGAAAGAAAAAATAAGAAAGTAAGAAGAGTGGAAAAGGAAAAAGAATTGAAAAAAGAAGACAAACAAATGAAGGATTAACTGTTCCTTTCCACAGACCAGCAGAAATCCACAGTGTAGTTGTCCAAACCATCTTGTTTACATACGCAGATATATCTCTTTTCCCTACTGCCTCTCCTGTCATTCTCAACTTTAATTCCTTCCTTTTGAGCATGTTCCTTGCCTTTTCCCAATATCGACTAGGCCCTTCAGATTTCATTTTCTCTTTCACGTTCTCACACTAAGGAGATAATACAGTGTTTGCACATGTGGGTTTGATTTATTTCACTTAAGAGTGTGGTCTCTAGTTGCATCCATTTGCCAATAAATGCCTCAAATTTATCCTTTCTTATAGCTGAATAATACTCCATTGTGTAAAAATACCACATCTTCTTTATGCATTCCTAGTTGATGGGCATTTGAGTATGACAAATTTTGTTGCTCTAAACATGGGTGCACCTATATCACTGTGGTATGATGATTTCATCTGAAATTTCATATAGAAAAATACCCAGGAGGGAAATAGTAGTTGTACTAGTCTGCACTCCTACTGAAGGTGGAGAAGGATTCCTTTTTCCCCACAGCCCTTCCAGAACTTGTTATTGGTTGCATTCTTGATGATAGCCATTCTTTCTTGGGTAAAATGGAATCTCAGTGTTGTTTTAATTTGAATTTATCAACAGACCAATGGTGCTGAACATTTTGTCATATACGTACTTGCCATTTGTATTTCTTCAAGATGTGTGTTTTCATCTCAGATGCTCATTTTTGGAATTTGATGCTTTTAAACTAGTTGTGTTCTAGATAGAAGGCCTTTGTCAGAGGTACAATCTGCCATAGTACTTTCCCATTTTGTAGGCTTTCTTTTTATTCTGTTGGTAATTTCTTTTGAAGTGCAAACACTTTTCAAAAAGATGAGATGTCCAGTTTCTGATTCTTTGAAGCATTTCCCCTGCAATTTGTTTTTTGTTTATGAACTCTCTGCCTATTCCTATGTCTTCAAGATTTCTACCTACATTTTCTTCCTATGTAATGTTTCTGTTTAAATGTTTAAATCTTTAATGTTTAAATGTTTAAATGTTCAAATCTTTGATGCATTTTGACTGTAGTTAAGTGCATGGTGATAGACATAGGTCTAATTTTAGCCTTAGGGCATGTGGAAAACTAGTTTTTCCAGCATCATTTAATAACCAGCTTCTTCCAGTGAACATGTTTGGCCCCTTTGTCAAAGACAGGATGGCTAAAGGTGCTTGTAGCTCTGTGTGTGTCTTCTAATCTGCTCCACTGATCCTCAGGTCTGTCCTTATGCCAGTACCATGCTGATTTTATCACAGTAGCTTTATAGTATAATTTCAGGTCAGGAATTGTGATGCCTCCTGCCTTTTCTTTGTTTTTAAGGATTGCTTTTGATATTCGGGGTCTCTTCCAGTTCCAGACGAATTTTAAGAAGTTTTTTTCTAGCTCTGTGAAGTATATTGATGATATTTTGTTATTTATGAGTATGTGAAATTTTTACTTTTTTAATTAGTTAATATTGATTTATTTTTTTGAGACAAGGTCTCACTATGTAGTTCAGTTCATGCTGGCTTTAGACTCACTATGTAGCTTAGGATGGCCTTGATCTTGTGTCTATCCTCCTACCTCAGCCTTCCTAGAGCTAGGATTACAGAAGTGCAGTGCCACACCTGGCAGAAAGCAGTATTGTTAAATAAAATTTAAGATCCAGAGCAGACAAGTCTTATCTCTAGGTTACCTGGCTGTGCTGATCCAGCACTCAGGAGCCTGAGGCAGAAGGGTCACCATGAATCTGAGGCCATTGTGGGCTCATAGCCAGACCCTCCTTCAAACAATAAAACAAATAAGAGAAAGAGAAAACATTTAGTAAAAGACCAAGCATGCCTATGAACTGTTGTCTCCATGCCCTTGGAAAATTACTTGACTAACAAGTACTCATCCATAACTGAGGAGGGAACACCACTAATTAAATTTCAAATACTTCTTAAATGTTTATTGCTGTGGTAGGCCATGGTATCATGGCAGTGAATGAAACCAACTGTCTATTCTCAGAAACTTGATACCCTGGTAGGCGTGGGACAGAAAGTGGAGAGGTAAGAAATAAATATCTAATGTAGTGCAGGGTGCTCAGTGTCATGAAGAAAGAGGCGGCTGAATCAGGGTAAGATGCCTCTGCTAAGAAGAGCTTGCGTAGACACTGTCATGAGCTAAGATGAAACAAGTGGCACAGATTCCTGGAGAAGGAGCACACAATAAGAGAGGACAGTAAATGCGCAGGCCCTTTGGGGATTATTTTGGTGCATTTGATGGGCAGTTGCAGAAGACTCAGAAAGAAAAAGAGAAGAGCCAAGGCCTGAGAGGCAGCTGGAGAGAGGATTCTGTAGGGTCTCATCAGCCACAGCACTAAATTTGTATTTGGTCCTTCAAGGTTTATTTTATTTTATTTATGTTTTTAGTGCTGAGTCTACAGAATCTCACTACACAGATCAGACTTGTAGTGGTCCTCCTGTTTTCAGCCTCCCAAGTGCTGGGATATCCGGCATGCACCACCACGCCCAGTCTCAATCACATCTCAGTGTGCTCCAGGGTCAGGGCTGGCTTACACCGGGAATGGAACTCCCAGCTCCTGAATTTGTCTGAGCATGTGCTTTAATCCGCTGAGCTATGTGGCTGGTTCTCACCTTCAGGGTTTAAACAGTGTCAGAGGTTACATTTGGTTCGTGGGCAGGGTTTGGGGGTGGCAAATGAGCCAATGTGAATGAAATTGCCTTATAAATAAGGAAGTTAGGTAAAAGGCTATTTCTAGGACCATACCATTCATTGACTACCCAACTGAAATTCCAGAATTGAAGGCACTGGCCCTAAGCCCTGGCCCATCCTCCTATTTTGGCATCTTGGATATTCTCCCAAAAGCTACAGGGTCAAAGATATTCCTTCCTTCCCAAGGACCAAGGTGAAACTTATGATCTTGGTAACATTTGTGTTTTGGAAGGTGGCACAGGGCCTTCTGATCTCAGCTTGTGGAAAGACGGCATCTGGAACATTCTAGAACAGCTTGAGTCTCGGCAGTAGAGATTGTCATAAATCAGACACAGACTATTTACCTGAGGCTGGTCTAGAAAAGCCAAACCTTCAGGAATTAGGAGGAAAAGCCAACAGTTTAATAGGTTTGGAGAACTCCATCAATAGCCAGTTAAGGAGCCATCAAATGGCTAAGAGCAAGGGTCAGAATTTTAAATCAGAGCTGTTTGTATAGTGAGGCTGCTGGCAGTAAATGGATCAGGGGCCACCTGACATGGCCTTGATCACACACCTCTCAGGAGCACCAGCACATGTAGGTGAGGCCTCTGGCCCAGAGCTGGGCCTGGCCTCCCTGAGCACCGGCAGCATCCAGCAATTCCAGTGGGAACAGAGGGGAATCGCTCTGTGCTCCTTGCAGGTGCAGGCCCTGGATGGAGTCTGACATGGGCTAGGTTCATCCTCTTATTGTTGCTTCTTTTTCTTTCTGATGCTTTTCCCCTTTGCTTCTCTCTTTCCACAAGTAGGAAAACATTAACTAACAGTTAATTTGTGGCCTCTTAGATTTATAATTGTCTGCAGGATCACTGCTCCTCGCATATCACAAACCCAGAGTACATTCTCTGAAAGAAAATATCATCACAGAATCTCTATTCCTAATAAAATATATCTCATGTGGCTACTAAGCTGTCTTCATAAATCATCATCTCTTAAGCAAACAAAATGTCTATTTTTTTCATTGAAATGATTTTGGATTCCCAGCTGCAGAAAAGCCATAATGATGAACAATCTGTTCACGACACAGACAATTGATGTTCTGGTTTTAATTACTTGAAGTAGACAGGTTTTAAAAACATAGCCACCTTTTGGTCTGTAATTTTTTTTCAAATAATTCTTGTTATAATTTAAAGTGTCTTTATTTGTAGTTCTTCCATATTGGAATCTTGACAGATTGAAAAATTGTTTTTTCTATAAAAGCACAGAAAATGTAGGATACAATTGTTAGTGTGCATAGGAGATATTAGATATAAACACACACACACACACACACACACACACACACACACACACACACACTGTTCACTTACTCTTGCTAGAAAAACTCCTGTGGGGTTCCAAGGGCAGGATTGGGGCCAAGTAGTGAAAATTTCAGGGATGACAGATTTCAGCTTCCTTGAGAAAGAACTTTTTTGCTGTCAAATCTGTCCACCAACAGAATTGGCTGTATCATAAAGATCAGTAAAAGGTTGGTTTTTTCTAGGACTTTGTAAATACCAGAAGCTTCAAGTGACAGGATTGTTCCAAAAAAAACCTCACCCTTCTTTGATGCCTGCCCACTTAAAAACCATGCTATTATAAAAAGTAAAGAACAAGTTGCTCTTGCACATGGGGAGAAGTGTGACCTGCTGAGCTGTGAATGACTGGTGGGTGATGTCTCAGCAGCCACATGGGTGGAAGAAGGTGCGGGTTGTGAGCCATGATGGTGGCAATCTTGATACTGCAGGAGTTAAGAGTCTCAGCCACTTATACAGTTGGATAAGCAGTCAATTCTCTCACATAGCTCAATGCAGTTCTGCAGGTGTATGAGGTGATAAAAGAGTCCCCCTTCCTTGCCATCCTCTCTAATCGTTTTGGCTTTTGAGAGTTTAAGAAAACTCCCCAAATAGCATTCCCTCTTTTCAGGTCAGGTGTTGAAGCAGTTGGAACAAGTTATCCTCCGCTGTAATGAGCTACTCAGAGCTGGAAGGGATCAAATAGGGCCCTAGGTGTCACATAGGTGAATGGATTTTGCTAGACACACCTATTTCTGTGTTGGATGGTTAGAGGAAGCTGATAAGATGCTCGAAAGGTGCGGAGAATAAACTGATGAATACCCATGCAAGCAGAGCACAGATCTGCCATAAAGAACATTTTATCATAATTATATCAGATCACTTTCGTAAAATGTCATCATAAATATCACTGGAGCATTTGTGCAGTCGTTCCTCTCTCATTCTGTGTGTAACACTATTCTGAATCTGTGGTTACTATTTCCATGGCATTTTTGTGCTTTTATTGCCTATACATGCATACAAATCCTATATAGTGTTTTTGTATGTGTACAAACTTTATCTAAATGGTGTCATGCTATACATATTGTTTTGCAGTTCACTTTCTTTTGCTGAGGCATTTTTTTGGAGAATATATCCATTTTGATTATATGTGGCTCTCGTGAATTCATTTCAGCTAAATTACCATATTGCATCCATGAACATGCCATCATTTATCAGTTTTCTTCCTTGTTTTCTATTACTAGCAAGACAATTATGAATCCTCTTACACATGTAGGTAGGAGCATTTGAATTTTCTTGATCATGGAATAACTTAAAGTACCTATCTCTTCATAGGATATAGTCAAATTGTTCTTTAAAGTGATTGAGGTGATACTTCTGCTAATATTCCATGAAAATTTCTGTTTATCCAAATTCATACCAACAGATTTTATTTTTTGTCAGTCAACAAATATGAAATGGCACTTCATCATGTTTTTTATTCAAATATAGTCAACGGTAGGCCTTTACTTTTTTATTTGTGTATCTTTGTTCCTTTTTAAAGGAATCATTCTCTACCTGAGGAGATCATATTCTTCTGTTTTCACTTTCTTCTTGCAAAGTATAAAAGAATTGCTTTTTCACACGGGTTCTGGGATTACCTGGAATTTATTTTGGGGTAGGAATACAGTAGGAATCAACCTTCATTGTTTTCTGTGGTGTGTTCTTCCTTTGCATCTTCTGAGTTACTAATAAGAATGGCTACCTTTGCCTACTTTTGCCATGTAATTGTTTGTGTTCTAATCTTCTCACGTTTCTGTTGGGTTTTTGTCTGTTGGCTTATAGTTCTTCAGAATAAGGGCACTGTTTATTGCTGGTCACATACATGGGAAATAGCTTTTTTTCAGTCTGTGGTTTGTTTTTACTGTGATGGCTACTGGTATTGTTCTATTTGTTTGACAGAATTTGCTAACATGTACACTGTATATATAATGTTCTTTATTGGACCAGCCTTGCCAACTTGTGATTTCGCAGTCTTCTGTATACCTGTGTGATCAGCTACCAAGTGTGTTGTATGAAATATTACTTATGCTTGAGCATTCATGAGAAACATCGTATTCCATGCCAGCCGGCCATTTAGCAAAACTACCCCCAGACTCCTATGGTTCAAACTGATGCAAAAAAAAAAAAAAATTAAGACATGTCATGTGTATAATATATCCATGTCATGTATCCACAATGAAAATGATATTTTTGTGTCACAAACATGTACTAGTAAAAAAAAAACAACTTTTAACATTCTTCCAAAAACTCATATGCCAGAAAAGAATTGAGAAATAATTTTTACTTTATGTTTGTAGTCAGATATTGAATTTGTTAGTTTCTCCAGTAGTTGAACTTTTCATTGATAGTGTTACTTATTTAGAAACTGTGGCCTGAGAATGTGCATTTGGATTTGGTTTTGTCCTTACTCTAAAATCAGTTTAGCCATATTTAAGAAAAACATTGCTAATACAACTTACAAGCATTTGTGCTATGGACAGGGTCTGTTTACATAAGTTTACCCTACTGACAGTGGTGGAAGTGCCTTTTACACTTGCTGTGCAGACAAACGCATTTCTTGCAAGCAGTGGCAATTCTGATTTTTTTTTTTTTTTCACCTTCTAACTCTTGCCTCTTACCTTTTTCTTTTCCTACTGCACTGCCACTGTCTTCAGTAAAGTGCTGAGTAGAAATATGGGTAGTAGACATCTTTATTTTATTTCTGGTTTTAAATGGAGTGATTTGAATATTTTATCCAAAAATAGGATATTTGCTATGTTTTCCTTGTTAATGTCGTTTATCAGATTAAAGGAAGTTCCCATCTGTTCCTATTTTGTCAGGATAATTTAAATTAAATTACCAAATGCTTTTTCTGCATGAACTCAAATAATCATGCGGCTTTTCTCCTTTAACCTGCAATTGGACTGAAAGCGTTTTATTAAGAAAGTTCTTAAACTATGTATCTTTGTGCTAAAAAAATCAACTTGGTCCTTAAGTGCTTATTTTAGTGTATGCCTGTGTTTGTTTTGCTTATATTTTTTTGAGGATTTTGTGTTTACATTTGTTAGTGAAGCTGACCTAAAGTTTTCTTTCCTCTTGTTCTGTGTCTGGTTTTGGCCCAAGGTTTTATCAGCATGGCATGAGTTTGAAATGTTCTTTTTCTGTTCTCTGGAATACATTATAGAAGGACAGGAGTATTTGTTTCTCAAGAGCTTGATAAAACTTTTTTTTAAATATCTGAGCCAACTTTTGGGCTTTGTTCATAGATTTTTTAACTTCAGATACTTTTGTGGTTTTGTGCTCCTTGGGTTTTTATTTTCCTTTTGATTCCCAATTGTTAACTTAATATTTTCTAGGAAATTGTTCGTTTTGTGTGTACCTTTAATTTATTGGTCTGAAACTATTCATAGAACTTCCCTTTGAAGTTTTTAACCCCTGGAACTGCTAC
This sequence comes from Myocastor coypus, assembly GCA_004027025.1. Taxonomy (NCBI): domain Eukaryota; kingdom Metazoa; phylum Chordata; class Mammalia; order Rodentia; family Myocastoridae; genus Myocastor; species Myocastor coypus. Next base: position 7,915 of record PVJA010012301.1, read on the forward strand.
AATGGTATTGCTTTTGTGAATCCAAATGTTGGGTTTTGTGTCTTTTTTTCCTATGCAAAATCTGATCAGTATGGCAGATGTTTACGTACCATATTAGTCTCCTCCAGAAGAAAACTCAGACTTCAGTTTTATTTATACTTTCTATTGTTTGTCTTCTATGTCATTTATTCTACCTCTTCTATTTATTACTCTCCTTTCCTTTCTTTCTGTTATTCATTGTTTCTAGACAATTAATTCATCAATTACCAGTCTAATTTTTTTCTAATCAAAGCATGAAAACATGTTCTCATTTATTTTGTTCTTTTATTCATTTTCTCCCTGTAACTCAACTTGCAAGAGCCAGGTACTGTTCTGGAAGACCTGCTCTTGTAGCGAAACATTTTTATTATGAATTTTATCTTCCATGACTTACTTAAAAGTGCTATGGCTGTGGGGGTAGGGATGTTTGTTTCTTGGTAATTTTTAATTTACTTGCATTTTGTTCAGACAATGTGGCATGACCAATGCTGATTTTTTTAGGGGTGCTTTTGAGCTTTTCTTTGTGGCCCAGAATGTGGTTACTATTATTCTTTTTTTTTATGTAAAAGCTCTATGTGTGCTTGATAAGAATGCTGATGGATAATCTTAAGGTTCTTTTTAACTTGGCAATTCAGTTGTTCTATGCCAAAGTCAAGTAAGCCTGCTTGATCTGGCATGTTGTTCAAAGTTGTAGTTGAAGGGGTCTAATTTATGTGGAAGCTGATTCAATAATTAGTCAGGAGTGGTGTTTGGAGTGCTGTCTGCTCTAACACAAGAGTTTAATGAGGACTGTTCCCTTTTGCCTCTGAGGAGTATAGGGCAGAGAATCGTGGAATATCAAAAAAACCTGTTCACAGGCATCCACAGCCAGCAGCAACCTAGCTGTTGGAGCAATTATTCAGCAGGCATTTATGTAGCACTTAAATGTGTACCAGGAACTGTTCTGAGTGGTTTTGCAAATGCCAGTTCACTTAATCTTCTCTGCAGTTCTTGAAAGAGTTAGTGATTACCCTCATTTCGGTAATGAGGATACTGGGTCACAGAGACACGAGGTTGCAGTCTCACAGATTGTGAGGACTGAGTCCTCCAGGCAGTCAGTGTCTCTGCGGCCTTGCTCACAACTCTCCTTCAACACCACCTTACCTATGGGACTCAGCTACAGCTAAAATGTACGTTCTTTCAGATCCTGTAGCCCTTCTTTACACATTTCCAGATCAATTCTGATATATAGCCAGTGTTTTAAACACCTGTCAGGTTGCACTTTGTCATTTTATAAATGGGCAAACTAAGGCCATCAGGGAGGGACTTAACAGCATATGAAGGGGAAATCTGGTCCCCTGAAACTTGGCCTCCGTTCTCTGTGAGGGTGCTGTGGAGGTGCTGTAGGCCTTGTATTGCCTTAAGAAGCTGGCATCTGAACAGCTCACTGAGAGAGAGAGAGAGAGAGAGAGAGAGAGAGAGAGAGAGAGAGAGAGAGAGAGACCTGTAGACCCTGAATCTAACTGCCAATCATTCTGCCTTTCTCCGAATCTTTCCTTCTGTCTCTGATTCTGTGACCTTCTGTGTCACTGTTTCTCTTGAAAATAAGTCAAACAAATCAAAGCAAGGATTCTGATGATTTTCAGGATTGCTGTGGGCTTGTAGTGGTAGAGAAAGTTCTAGAATTAAATAGAGGCTCAGATCAGCTACCTTCTTGATTGGTCATCTTGGGCTATGACTTATTCCTTCTCATTTTTCTTATCTATGAAAAGATACTTAGTAATACCTGCCTTGTGGTATCATTGAGAAAATTAGATGAATGGATATTTCTGAAGTACTTGGTACATAGCAACAATAACATACATCAAGCTCCTACTTCCCCCCAAAGCAAATCTTTTTTTTTTTTTTGTGGTACTAGGGGTTGAACTCAAGACTTTGCACTTGCCAGGCAAGCACTTATTCCACTGAATTATCTCCCCAGCCTCAGGACATATCTTAACTCTGAATGTAGCCATGTGCAAAGTGATGAAATACCTGTTCTCAAGGAGTTTGCATTCTGGTAGGGAGACAGACCACATAAGTGTAAACACATATAGGTAGACTGTACTCACCAGTGATAGATGTTTCCGTGCAGAAGACAATATTGAGTAAGGGAGGAGAGGGGAAGGAGCAGGCACGGCAGCCAGCATGATCTCTCCGGACAGAAGCTTAATGAAAGAAGAGGAGCAAGACAGACAGTGGCCAGGAGAAAGGGCTGTGGGTAGAGGAGGCAGCGGGTTCAAAGGCCTGATGCATGATGACCTTGTTGGAGGGGGACTAGCAGAGAGGCCAGTGGCTAGGTGTGGTAGCTGATACAATGTGTCAACTGGAGGAAGCTTGGCTGGATTGGCTGGGCCAGTTCCTGGCTGCAGGGGCTCCATCATGATGTGAAGGGCCTGCCCTAGGATGTGATTGGTCCCACCCTGGGGTGTGATTGGTTCCACCCTAGGGCCAGATGGGCCACCCCATGGTGACTCAGCACAAAAAGTATATAAAAAAGAGCTGAGGAAGACTTTGGGCTGCCCTATCCTGTACCACTTCCTTGGAGAAGTCCTGGTCTTCAAAGGAGCCTGATCTTCACATCCATGCCACTTTGGAGGAGCTCCGATCATGGAGCACCAGCACAGAATTTGGAAGAGAGAGGCTTGATGGATGCCATAGCTGTTGCGGAGTATGAACTGAAACTTCCACAAACTGTGAGCTAAATAAACCTTTCCTTCATTTTGAGTGTTGGGCATTTGTCCCAGCAATGAGTAAAAAGTAACTGGGCCAGAGCTGAGAGGGTAAGTGACCAGGGCAAAGACGAAAAGAAAGGAGGCTGGAGTTGGGTCACAGGAGACTCCCTGGTTGTGCACAGAAGATGTGGCGTCAGGGCTCTGAGCAGAGGTTGAATGTTGAAACCCATACTTTAGAGTGCCTGGCCTCACTCAGTGGAGACTCGATTAGGGGGCAACAGCAGAGTAGGCAGTCTTTGCAGTGCAGTAGCCATGAAGATGACAAGAAATGCTCAGATTACATTTCATGGAAAAGTCTCTCAATATCGATGGAGTGAGTGTGAGATACATATGACAGAAAATCAGAAATGCCTTCAGGATTTTGGTCTGAGCACTTGAAGACAGTTGGCGGTGAGGATATCAAGTAAACATTTGTGGCCCCCTTCCACATGCATATGAAGAGAAGAGGTGTCTACCTCAGGGAATATCGCAGCAGGGCAAGAACCAGCATTTAATGACATCTCAACCATGAGATGCTTTGAAATCCCAAATGGATAAAAGCAGAGGAGAGAAATGCCCAGTAAGGAAGCCTGATCTATCTAAATTTATAGACATGATGAACTCGCCGGTGCTGCTGGGCAGTGGCCAATGAGCTAGAAAGAAGATCAGGAGAAAGTGAAACTCCTGGGTGTAGAGTGAGGAAAGACCTGGGAAGTGGGTTATTACCAGCCACCGCTGTGGTTCCCAGGAGAGGGTTTTGCATGTGAGTCATGCTCAGCAGTGTCAGGCCTCATCCTGCTCCTTGTCTTCTCCTTTGCTTAGCTGAGCTGCTTCCTTGCAGTCTGTTTCTAACTTTGTGGCCTGGGAGCTGGGCACAGGGCTTGCCTCCATGGCCAGCCACAGACCACCAAGGGTATTGCTTCCCATGAGAACGTGTGCCAGCTCCTGACACTGGAGACCCACAGCAAGATCCATTGACAGGAACACGGCCCTCATGCTGGGGCCTGTTGTCAGGACCTGAGCTTGGAGTCTTCCTGCCCTCTGAGCTCGACAGCAGCCTCAACACAGCCTGGGGAGAGGAATCTTTGAGCCCATATCATAGCAAGGGACTTAACTGAAACCAAGACTTTGTGGCAATGTAAATTTCAGTGTATATGCATATCCTTGAGTTTAACATTCACAACCAACGTGACATCAACCAATTAACAAGCTGATGCCTTAAGAACATAAATGTCTTGCTTTGCAGTAAATATCTGGCTTAAACATACACCTTCCTTGAATACCTTGCATGTAGAAAATCAGAAGGCATCATTGTGGATTCTTTTTGTCTCTCAGTACCAGTCAGTCCACTTCTGTTCTACTAAAATATGTCCCTAAATCGAACGTGTTTCACATAGTCCATTCTGCAAACCTAGTCCGCATCTCCATCACTGCTTGTGTGGACTGCAGTAAGAACAGCTACCTGCTCTGTCTGCCTCATTCCCCTGCAGCCTGGGATGCACACACTGATGCAGTGACCTCTCTGGAGTACCAACCAGATCCCTCCACTCATCTGCTGAGCACAGCCAGGGGCTCCCCTGCAGGACTCTGCAGGTCCTCTAAGATCAGTTCCTGTCTCTTTCCTGCTGTGTTTCTCATCCTTGCTGCTTTTGAGACACTTTCGTGTTTCTTCCTGTCCCTCCAATGCATCAGTTGATGATAGTCCCAGGGTGTGGCTTTGCTTTCCCTCCTCCAGTGCATTCTTTCTCCATGTTCCCTCAGATGCCTGCTGCTCATTCTGCCTTCAGCTCCTCATGCTGTCAGTGTGGGAAGTCCTGCCAAGCCCTACTTAGAGGAATGCTTCTGCTCCAGTGTACCTGGCTTACCGACCACACCTTCAGGACCTGGGATGGCCTTACTGGCCTACTTACCTCCTTACTGATTGTCCTCTAATAGATGAGCTCCTATAAGATCGGGACTCTTGTCAGACTTGACACTGCTCTATGTTTCTCAACTGGAGCAGCACGTGGAACTTAGTGTTTCTGATTTTTAGGTCCACTATTGGATGATGTGTTACAAGTGTAGTAAAAGGGGGTGATTGTTTGTGATCTGGTGAATTAGCCCACACCTAGGGGAAGCGTAGAAGTCTTCATATGCACTGCATTCTCTAGCCTATGAGTTCACTGACCAGTGCCACAAGGCAAAGTGACACTTAGGGTGCATAAAGTCTTCCCATGAGAGAAGGGAACCTTGGACAGTCACAGTGGAATTCATTGCAGTGTGATTGGCACGTGTCCCAGCCTGAGCTAGCATGGCCAGGCATAGAGCTGAGGTGAATTTTATACTGCTGAGGAGGAAGACTTTCAGGGATTTATAGATCTGGCCCAGTTATGTTAACACAAAACTGGCTGAGAACTTCGATTGCCTCATTGTCCTCCTGAAGACCCAAAGCAGCCAAGGATGCCTGAGTTGCAAAGCATAGTCTTAATTTTGAGTATGCCCCTATAGAAGGACCCTGTGTGAAGCAGTATGGGGAGGCTCAGGGGTGGCCAGGCCCAAAGCTGGGGCATTTCATGCTGACCTCAGGAAGTGATTCAAGTGTTTTTGAGATCCCATCATTTTGCCCACATGCGTCAGTGTCTCCATTGCTCTCATAATTCTGTCAAGACGCCCATGCTGAGAAGTGACTTTGTCACTCAGTCTAATCAGCCTATTGATCTTCTGGGTTACTTTAATATTGACTTTGCCATATCTAGCTGTGCAGGGTCAATAGAGAACTAATTTATGCAAGTGGCCTGAGACTTTTGTGTCTCAGCTAAACTCACATTGCTGAGTTGTCCGTAGAGCAGTATGTCTCAGGCCAACATCTTGCACATGAAACATTTTAGGAGCCTTGCTTTTGAAAAATTCATTTCTCATAAGAAAAAGGAAAAATAGTACTAAGTAGACTTAAGTCAATAACAAATATTCAAGTGCTTCCTGCATGCCAGACATTGAGCTGGGGCCTCAAAAAGATAACATTGTAAGTCAGACATAAAGAAGACAGAAGACCACATGGCAAATGGGTGTCCTTCCTTTGGCCTTCCCATTGCCATGGATAGAACTAGAGGAGTCTAAATTTGCTTGCTTATATAGAATCAAAGTGGAGCAGATCACTCAGGGGACTAAGTGACTTTGAAAAGAAAGGTAAGAGCCCATCTTGGAAGGGTACCAGAAGTAGTAGTGGATGCTCAGAAGCAGGACCTGGATCACTGGGGGTAGAGCAGTGGGTACCTGCTCACACCAACAGCTCACTAAGATAAAGCCTCTTCCTATTCTCTACAAGAAAGCCTATGCCATGATCTCACTTTCCCTTTCCTACTTGTAGTTTTGACCCTAAAATTGTCACGTGTCTCTTGCATTTGTATCTCTGACTCCTCAGTATCTCATGTTCTCTCCCTCTATTTGGAATCAAAGTCTGTACTAACAAAACTCCTTAAGATGTATATCCACCAGACGCTCCTTGCCTTTGGCACTGATGTCTTCCCTTTACTACCATTCTTCTTGACACAACCAACTGGCCTTTCTCCCATCTCATTTGCCCCTTGCATAACCTTGGAATTTGTTTACCTTCCCGAATCGTTTAGTTTAGTCTCTTCAGGGATTGCCAGCTAGCAGCTCATGTTCTCACCCCTCGTCCCTCCTCATATTTCCATGTCACACCTCTAGAGACCAGATTGCCTTGTCCAAGACTTTGGCCAGGCAAGACTTGTACTTGCATAGAACAGAGGATCTAAGAGACTGCTCTGCATGTCATTGTGGAATGTGCTGAGCAGGAGACATTGAATGCTCCTCAATGTTGGAAAATCTATAACAATGGAGGCCACCTGTGGGTCTCCTTAGTGTAGGGACATGGAGTGAGTTAGAGACATGCAGGCTTGGATAAGATGGATGCTACCCAAACCCCATTGCACTTTGACCTGTTTGCAGTGTAATAGGCAAATCTGGGATAAGTTGTGCTTATGTTAGGATAAAGCAGCATGTCCAGTTGAGACTTACCTTTGGGGACTCAGCCCTTTGTCTCCAAGGATTCAAGTAGAAGCAGATTGGATTAATCAATACTTTAAGCCTCACTTGAAAGGGAGTCAAGCTGTTGTCTGGAGACATCTGGGGCTCTTAGGATTGACTGGGGGAAAATCTTTCCTGATGGCTGTAGCCACAGCTTTGGATTAATGAGGTGGCCTCTGATTGGAGCAGAGAAGGGTGGCATCATCCTCATGAGGGTACCGTTGATCCTCACACTCACTGGTCTTTGACTGTTGGCTCTGGTGTAGGTGTTTCCAAAGCAGCACACCTTCCAAAGCCATCCCCACTCCCCAAGAAAGTTAATAGTCCATACAACTGCTCAGCCCGTGATTGGAAGTATTATGTCTTCCCTTCCACAGCTGTTCTTGGGTTTCATTTTATTCTTCATTTATGTTACCTCACAAAGTCATTGGAAAAGGAAAAAGAAGAACATTTGGAGTAATGACTAGTGTGATCTTATACTGGTCTTGTTGGATTTTATTAGTTAGTCATGATGGTAATAAACAGCATTTATAATATGTACCTTTCTTTAGTATTTTAAACTTTCAACACGATGTCACAGCCAAGCAAGGGAAGAGAACGGGCTGGGGCCAAATCTTGAGCTTTCCTTTTCAGCTGTCCTGTCTTTGCTGGTATCCTCAAGAAAGTGTCTCCATCTCTATGCCTTGCTCCTCCATGTGTTTCACAGAGGCAATCTTGTTGGTCCCCTCCCTGTCTCAGAGGGAATGAGAGGATGAATGAGATCATGTCTGTACGTGTGTGGAATTCCTCGGAGATAGGTGCTGTGGACATTCACAGATGTTGGGTATTTGAGCAGCACTCCAAGTTCTTGGGGAATGGTCTCATGCAGAGGACACCTCGCTCACTGCCAGCATTTGGCCTGAAACCATAGTATCCACGCTCGAAGGGGAACTGGATGTCCCTAGCCTCCATGCCAGACCCCACCTGAGAAGCACACATTGCAGGACACCGACCACATCCGTTGAGTTCCTCAAGCCAGGAAACTGCACGTGCTTCACTGGAAGTGCATCCCAGGCTCTCAGAGCTTTCTTCTAGTGTTCTCACCACAGTGTTCTCTATTCTGTTCCTATGGCTCTGCACTCAGTGGGTGAAGGAACAGAAGGTCATTCATATTTACTCCACGACTGCTCTTAGCCAACCAGGAGATGCCGTGGAGAGCAGAAAAGGGCCTGCTGATGATTCAGTGGAAACTGCAGTTAGTTAAAGACCATGTGACAGGCGATGTTCTTATTAGTAGGTGGCCACAGTGCCTTGTTCAGTCACTGGGTTGTCTGCATAGATTCAGTTGGTTAAAATGTTTTCTTTCTTTTCTCAGCTCTTCACAGTTCAAGACATACCAAGGGCTTGATTTAACATGCTTTGCACATTGTTCTAGGTGACCACATTCTTTTTCTGCAGACTTTCTGGCAGTGTACACTTGTAACTCTATCCACATTACAGTGTGCACACACACACGCACACACACACACACACACACAACACACATACACACACGTCTCTTGTGCCATCTCTGGAAGGATTTGAATCTTTCACCTTGCTCTAGGAATATCTTCTCAAAACATGCAGGTTTTGGGAAGCACAAAGTGGGACTTAGTGGCGGCTCCCAAGTGGGTAAGTGTGTTGCTGCTGTTTCCACAAAGGAAGGCCAGAAGACCTTTACGGCATCGGTGCTACTATAAAACACTGCTCCCACCATTGATAGCGGTGTCGTTGGCAGAGAGAGCAGCTGGCCATATCAGATGTCTTGTGCCACCTGCTTTTGGGCCCCCAACTGGCTTCAAAGCCCAAGGTAGGGATGGATGGGCACTGAGGTAAAGGCCCTCGGCTTCCCATTAAAATGTCTCTGGCTGCCACTCTCTGTGCTTCTGTGGCACTTACAGATACTTCTCTTTCATGATTTCTGGCAATTGACTCTGGTGTGTAGCATTGTTTAATGCAGTGGTTCTCAACCTTTCTAATGCCGTGACTCCGCAATACAGTTCCTCATGTTGCAGTGACCCCAAACCAAAAAATAATTTTGGTGCCTACTTCAAAACTGTAATTTTGCTACAGTTATGAATCAGAATGGCTTTAGGCGACCCCTGTGTTTTGGTCATTCAACCCTCGCCGGGGTCATGACCCATGGGTTGAGAACCACTGGTTTAATGGAACATCTTTGCTTCCCATCTTTAAAGGAAGGACCCATCTCTAATGTGTCTTTATCTCTCTATCACATAGCATGCTTAATAAATGTTTGAGCAAAAAGGAGAAAATTAATAAACTGGTGTGTGAATTCTTAGAGGAGCTCTAAGAATTTCTGCCAGGGTGCTCCATTAGCTCCACAAGGAGTCAGGGATGAAGAAGGTCATTCCTCAGAGATGATGTAGGGAATAGTGCTGGAGAGGCTGGCAGATTTGCCTGATGGCCTCTGAGAGCACAGGCGTACTTGCCATTTCTTGGAGACATAGCAAGGACGGACGGCTGTGGTGGGCTTGGAGGGGAGTGAGGAAGTAGGGCCCCTCCCTCCAGCGAGCAGCCGGGGATCTCTCCCGCATGCGCATCTGCCTCTTCTACAGAGGTTGCCACGCCTTGCCCAGTGGGTGGGCTGTTTCTGTTGCCTGACACAGAAGCTATCCCTTTATAGGTTCAGAAGGAGCCGGTTTCAACAGAGTTGTCTCTTCTGCCACTTGAGGGTAGTACTGCTCCAGTCAAATGGCTGGGGACCTGGCCAACTCTTTTATGGGCAGAGAGGCTGTTTTCAGAAGCCAGGTCAGTGAGATAAACTGTCACTGCCATTCAGATTTTCCCATGGCCTCCTTTTCTATGTGCCCAGTGGGCTGGCATGGTGAGGGATGGCCTGGGAGAGAGGAAAAGGGTGATGTGCTGGGATGGGGAGGGGGGTCCCTGCCATTTCACTCTGGCTTTTTCCATTTTCCCTACATCTGCAGAAACTCTTAGATCACACCAAGGGTCTTGTTGTGACCCTGGAACCCCCAGCTCTTCTGCCATGCTTTCCAGTCCTTTGCTAAGTAGCCACAATTAGAGGTCACCCTCAGAGTCTGGCTACTCTATTGACCAGGCCTTTCTCCAGGGCAGTGTAGCAAATCATCGGAGCCCTTGCTGTCCTCTTGCTGCCTTCCCAGGGTGGACAGAACCTGACCCTGTTAGCTGAGCTAGGACAGCACAGAAAGTAGCTGGCCATGTGGGTCTCTGCTGTATGTAGATCGGGCAATAAACAAGCTCAAAAACCTACTGTGTGCCCGAGTGAGAGCTAGGCATTTTACCTGTATTGTCTTTTTCTCCCTTGCATCATCTTCCGGATTATGTTAATTACATGCATAGATGGAGGGGAACTGATAGCTCCCCATAATAGTGCTTTGCTGAATCTCTCTGGCTGACAAGTTGTAGAGCCAACATTTGCACCCAGGGCCCTGTGCTCTGAACTCTTTATTTATTTATTTTTTAATGGCTGGCTCAGCCGGCCCCTGGGGGCAGAGCTGGCGTAGCATGTGGTGCCTGGGATCAAACTGCAGTCCTGGTGGCCGCTTAAGCTTTCCTAAGCAGGCGCTTTAGACCACTGAGCCATCCCGCCACCCTGTGCTCTGAACTCTTATCTCAGCACCAGGTTTTCTGCGATCTGCAGAGGGAAAATGAACATTAGCAAACAATATGGGAGTGAGTTATTGTCAGAAAGACAGCCAGTATGACACATAGAAAGGAGGCACCAGAGTACCTGACTGGGGCCACAGAGATAGTTTCGAAGTCTAAGTGCCTGCTTAGGTAGGTACGGGAACTAGGGCTTGATCTTCAGCTACACACACCTCGCCAGCCCTGCCCCCGGTGCTCTGAGCAGGCCACCAAGACCGGGTGTGGTGGCACATGCCTGTAATCCCAGCACTGGAGAGGCTGAAACAGGAGGATCACTGCGATTCTGAGTTGCATAGTGGAGACCATGTACCAAACACATAAAATTTTTTAAAAAGAATACCTGCCAAGAGGGGTGGTATGCCGTGTCCCTCATGCCCAGAGTGAAAACAAGGCTTAGCAAGCATGAAGTACGTTTGGTTGGGGTGGGTGATGGAGGTGATGTATATAAACAAGATTTTTAAGACTGGCTCAAGACAAGTGGAGTTATGCTTCATGGCAGAGTGAAATGCTCAGGTGGGCACATGGCTCACCTTCAGCCAAAGCCACCAGCTCACCATGGCCCCCCAAGGGAAGTGAGGCTTTATAGGCTGTTATTACTCATCTGTGTCCCCTACTGGATTATCAGCTGCCACTGGAAAAGACCTTTTCTGGCCCATTACCAGAGTACTTGGGGCTCTAGCCCAGGGTAAGAATTCAGTAACTTATTTGTGAAGTTTGTGCTCCAGTGTTTCTGAGGATAGAAATCCTGCTGTTGTGGCAGTGGCCTAAGCTGCTGAAAGCTAGAGAGCAGCTGGCACTCCTGCTGGTGCTGCTTGCTGTTGGATCTTAAACCCTATTGTGGGCCAGGGAGCCCCAGGCCTTGGTAGAGAGGTAGGAGGGATGCGTGGCCCAGAAGGCCCCTGGGGAAAGTGTTAGGCCCTCCTGTACTCCAGGGCTGATCGGGCTGTTGGTGGACAGAGGGTTGTTTACAGTCTTTCCTCTCCAATCCCTCCTGCCCCTGCACACATCTGCCGTGGTGAATTATAGATGTGGGAACACCGTGTCACATGGGGCAGGAGGAGGAGCCAGGTGGAACAGCGGTGACAGAGATGACAGGAAGAGTGGAGGCTGGGCCTCGAAAGAGCCCCACTAGTTGGTCAGGCTGGTGTGGTCATTATCTGCATCCTCTGTGCCTTGTCCTGGCTCCCCACAAGGTTGTCTGTGACCTTTGTGCCTTCTCGAGTCCTGCTTCACCCTCCTCTGAAGTTATTTTGTGTATTTCCTATGTTTCACTATTTGACCTAAAATTGGATAACTTTTCTAAACTGATAACTGTGTCACATGACTGAATGTTAAAGTCAAAGGTGTCCAGAAAAATCTAGTGGATGCGGCCAGCTCAGAAATGACTCTGCTCCCTACCAGGTCTAGTTAAGCCTGTTGTTTTTGATTTATTAACTTTTTAGAATCTTTGAATGTCTAAACCTTGTCTCATTAACAGAATTAAAGTTCCTTGAGGGGAAGGACAAGCACATTGCCCTTTCTTTATTTTTTAATCTCTGAAAGAGCTATACCATTGCATACATATGCAAAATGATGGGTGAGAACTACGTAAACATTCTATATTTTGAATTTTTTCTCCAAAAATTATGTCAGGATCTTGCCACATCTTTAATTGTGAGATTTTGTAAAGAGAAGGACATGGGAAGGCTTTTGGTGGTCACGGAGCTTAGAGCTAAGACGGGATCTCTCCCAGTCTGGCGTAGAGATATCCTTCAGAGTCCGTAGGGAGGGACCAGGTCCAAGAGCGCAGCAGAGGCAAGACAGCCCCAGAGGGCATATAGGTAGGACAGTCCCCGACCCGTGCCCATGTGCCTGTATATCTCTGTTTCTCTCTGCTTTTCTCTGTGGAAAGGAGCAACTCAATGGCCTTCAGATAGACCCAGACTGCACCATTCCACTCAGATGCGTGTGCTTCTGGGTGCACAAGGGTGCTATCAGCCCCATGATGGGCTCCTCAAAGGAGGATAGTCATAACTTTTTTCATTTCTCACTTTAAGTTGACTTGGACAGCACCATGCTGGGCTCCTCAAAGGCGGACAGTCATAACTTTTTTCATTTCTCACTTTAAGTTGACTTGGCAGTAGGCATGCAGTAGAAATTCAATAAATATGGAGTATGTAGGGGAAGAGACGGTTGGGTCCTTTTCCTGCCCCTGTTCCTGTCAGTGCCTCGCCCATCTTTATAAATACAGGACTCTACCAGTGTCTTTCACAAGGTTTCTTGGCTCGGAGGATGTGACCCTAGCTGGGTACAGAAAGTTCTCAGGGCATTGGAACTGAACTGCATAAAGTACAAGAGCCCTTAGCCTGGCCCCTTCCCTGTGCCTAGGCAGCCATTGTTGCTGTCTTTATCCCAGACTGGGCATGCTCCAAGCCTTCAGACCATTGTTACCCTTCCACATTCCTCCCTTTCCTCAGCCCCTCTGAGAAAAGAGGAGGGGCAAGGAGAGGATCAGAAAGAGAGGAGAGGAGAACAGGGAAGAGGATGGAAGGGGGAAGGGGAGGGGAGGAGAGGGATGGAGGGAGGGAATGGGTAAGGCAAGGGAATGGGAACAGGAAAGGGGGAGGAAAAAGGGAGGGAAGGGAAAGGAGAGAAGGGGAGGAACAAGGGAAGGGAAAGGAAGAAGAGAAGAGGGGAGTGGAGAGGGAAGGGAGGGACAGGAGAAGGACCATGTAGTCCACCACTAAAAGCCTGTAGCTCCATCTTGTAGAAATTTTCATTTACCTCATAAAATCTCCAAAGAACAGAACACCAGCTCATTTTTTGTTCTGATGCGTATAGGAGTTGGTAAATGTTTAGTATCTCAAAGTGTGGGATAGGAATTCTAGAATAACAGGCACAGGTCCTAGAACTCATCTAAGAGCCGGTCTTAAAATATTCAAGGCTACTGATCCGAATATACTTGTTTCCTCCTTTGCTAACAGGAAACTTGATTAATGAGAAGGAATTGGCATCACTTAAAAGATAAGCCCTGAAGGAGAGCAACAGGTGTCTTGTTCCTGAATTTCCTCTGATAATGCCCCCGCTTCACAGTTCTTCATCAGTCTGCGGTTATCCCTTGGATCCACGAAGGAAACTTCCGGAAAAAACCCTTTTGCATTCTTGAGATTTAGTCAAAGGGAGGTTTGTAGTTGTGTGGGTTGAACAGAAAAGTGAGAGGAAAGCATAGTTGTCAAGGAGGAGGCCTAAGAGCTTAATAAATAGCCAGAATCCTCCTCCCCCCAAGCTCCCCAAACACTGATCTATAAGTAGCAATGGGCTCCAGGGCGTAAGGGGAGGATATAAAGCTGGATAAGCAAGGCAAAGGCCAGAGGAGGAGGCAGCTTTCCTTCTGGGTGGTTGTGACCCTGGGAGCAGCTGGACATGTGTTCATTAACTTCTTCTGAGACTTGCACTTTTTTGCATTATTTCCATCAATACGGATAGGAAAACAAATGAGGCCTGGGTTCTCAGTACAACTCCAAAAGCTATTCTTAAGGAGATTTTCTGCAGACAGCATGCTGCGTCCTTCTCCAGGTAGGAAACTGAATATACCTTAGGCTCTCTTGTCTCCCTTGGGTTCTCTCCAGTGACTTTGATGTCACTGAAACAGAAGTCCAGGAATTCACAATGGAGGCAGAGAACGTTGGAGGAGTGGAGGCCGAGGTGAAGATTGATAGTCTTCCCCTTCCTTTGCAGAAGAGACAGCTAGGACTGTGGCCCCCGAGGTATCAGGGGATGGGCAATCTCAGCCTGTCCTTTGCTTTTTAGCTGGACTGCTGCTTTCTGCTCCTGATTTATCTGAGGTTTCTTTCCTACTTAGCAGTTACTTTCCATATGAAGTACAAGGTGGTTGGCTGGTGCCCAGCCCTGGAGGTGCCAGTCCCAGGGTGAGTGCCAATGGCTTGGGCAAAGAGAAGATATGGCGGCTGCTGCTGGGCCAGGGGCAGCTAGTGCCTGCCCTCCCCCTTCTGAGCTGATCTGAGCTTGAGCCTGGGGCAAAGAGCTCTTCTGCTCACCCCTGTAGAGCATGTCTAGCGTCCAGAGCATCTTCAGGCGACCAGCCCCGGACCAGACTGGACAGCTGGTGGCAGCCAGCCCCTGCCCGTTTCCCGCCCACTTCTGTTCACTTCCTGCCATCTTTCCTTCCATTGTGAGTCTCATGTCAGGAGGGACGATTTAGGGGTTCTAATGGTGTTCTATCATGTCTCACAGGCGCTACTCATGGATGGGGAGTTCACTGCCCTCTGACACCTCCTGTTGATTTCTATTAGTTGATGCTAATCCTGCTCTGTGAATCCACATGGGGGTTGGGGGGCAGAGCCATCTTCAGGAGGCAGATGAAGGCAGCTGTCCTGTTCTCTGAGTGTTCCTCGTTTCTACCATGGTCTCTCCATTATTTTAGACACTTCTTACCTGGCCATATTTCAAATCCTCTCCTATGCTGGTCTCCTATATATCTATACATTTATATTCTATATATCTATGTTTTTAAATGCTGCTTAATAGAGTTCCGGGTAAAAGCTCCAGAAGCGAGTGGAGGGGGATTCTCTTTGTATTTGTCTCAAATGTTGCGCCCCTGCCAGTGCTAGCTTGGTTTTGGAGACCACACTGTGCTTGTGGTTGCGTCTCGCTCAAGTCCAACAGAGCCCTGAGGGCCTGCCCACTGCTTGCCATTGGCCCAAGCTCCACTCACCCACACGCTTTTCTGCACCTGACTCCCCCTCACTGTTGGCCAACTCAAACTGTCATGTTCAGTTTCACGCATCTTGCTAGGCACCTGAGACCTTCATGGTCTGGCCAGCTGGCACTTCAGCTCTTCTCTCTCAGCTTTGATGTCCGTGGATGTAAGCATGTATCATCATTAATAAACCATTGATAATAGTAGGTTCTTTCCTTATTCTTTTCTTAATTTTCACTTTTGTTTTTGGTGCTGGGACTGGAACCCAGGACCTTGTGCATGTTAAGAGCGCCTTCTATCATTGGCTGCTTCACTTGCTACCCTGCTCATCCCTGCACGGGGCTCTCAGGGTGTCAGGCTCCACACCATCTCAGAAAATTGCTGTCGTGTGCTATGCTTGTTCAGCCCCCAGTTTCTCCTACTGGGTCACAGATGCCTGCACCCTACTTTTCTAATGAACACAGGCACTTTAGCATCTTGGTAGCCAGCCGTGTGTCCCAGCAGCCACCCCGTAGGAATACAGGAAGCAATCTTTGTGTTAGCCTCCTTGAAACAACAAATGGCAGGGTGCACACACATGTGTCATAGTATGTACCCTGTGGGTAAGTTCTGTCCACATTGCACACCATTTACATTTTTGTGCATATATATAGTGGGACCAGGGTTCGAACTCACAACCTTGCATTTGCCAGGCAAGCACTTGTGCCATGGAGCTATCTCCTTGGCCCCTATAATGTTTTTTATTTAATGTTTTGTTTTTAATTGCCTTGTAAAATTAGCCCATTCAATATAATGTCCCAAGAAAATCCACTTTCACAACTTTGGGAGGAGGCTGAAAGTGGGTTAGCAGGTGACTTAGCTCCTGATAATGACTTGGATCATGTAAGCCGAGGAAGCTAGAAAGGCTAGAAATGTGTGACAGATATGAGAGACGGGTATGAGTACAGAATGAAGGCCTTGACTCAGATGAAGAAGCAAACAGACATGTAGATAAACATT
The DNA here is from genome assembly GCA_004027025.1 of Myocastor coypus. Classification (NCBI taxonomy): domain Eukaryota; kingdom Metazoa; phylum Chordata; class Mammalia; order Rodentia; family Myocastoridae; genus Myocastor; species Myocastor coypus. The sequence goes on from PVJA010012301.1 coordinate 24,055, forward strand.
TGGCTGGTCAAAATGCTACGGAATGGTCATGCATACCTGAACCATCCAATGTTAGAACTAGGTGCTGAAATGTTATTAGGGTCTTGCTAGGGGAAAACCTATTGTAAGGAACACCAACGCTGTGATTCAGGGTTGCAAATTGTTTACAGTGGGTGGTAGGCTACAAAATGTTGTGAAATATGCTAAAAATGAAATGAAAAAAAATTCTATATGCATCAGCAGTAATGCTCAAAATACATTTATTATAGCACCTCACTTTCCAAACGAAAAGCCTACAGAGCAGACTTTATCATTCTAGTTGTCAGAATTCAAAGGGTTTTTGGAGACGAGAAAGATGTGGTATTGAGATGTTTAAAACAGCGCTGACATTCAGGAGACTTGATTCCCTTCAGAATTGCCTATGCTTTGACTACAAAAAGACCTATCAAGAAACACACAAATGAAAATCCTCATTGGTTTGGTATTTGCTCATTTTTTCAAAGTGTTGCTTTGAACAGTTGAGTAAGTTACACACCATCAAACCCATGATGACTGATGAACACCTTGCAGCGTGTCATTCATGGCTGTTGGAGATTTGGGGCAATGCATGCCCAGCACATCTGCCGAATGTGTTACAAATCTACATGCTCTGGTAGATGTGAAAATATTTTACGCCTTGAATTTATTTATTTGTTCAAATTTTAAAAGGAAACAACTCTAAAATGTTAAGACAAGATGATAAGAGGGTAGCAATAGCTAATGTTTAAGTTAGCCACTCAGAGTAGAGGATATCAATGCTTACTGTTCAAATAACATTAGCACAAAACTTGCTTTTCAATAAACTAAGAGAAAGTAGTGTATCACCATTTTAACTGTCTCTCTCTCTCACACACACACACACACATTTTCTTTTCCCTTTCATTTTGCCATTCCCCATTCTGGTTTCTCTCTCCTTTTGAAGTTTCTGTCCATTTTACAATACCTATTGTACAGTTTAAATCTTATTTACTCTTTGAGCTTCTCAGCAGGGAGATAGGACAGTGTTTGCATGTATGCATCTGATTTGTTGCACTTATGAGTATGGTCTTGAGTCGCATCTATTTACCTATAAAAGTCTCAGGTTTATCCTTCCTTATGGTTGAGTAGTACTCTATTATATAAAAGATCACATTTTTAAATCCATTCTTCAGTTGATAGGTATTTTGGTTATTTCTGAGTTCTAGTTATTACAAATTGTGCTACTGTAAACATGAGTGCACACATATCACTGTGGTATAATCTTTTTAATTCTTCTGGGAAGATACCCAGAAAGAGAATAGGTACATCAAATGGAACCTCCAATCCCAGTTTTCTGAGGAATTTCCACACTGACTTCCACATGGTTGAACCAGTTTGCACTCCCACCAATAGTAGAGAAGGGTTCTTTTTTCTCCACAGCTCCTCTAGCATTTGTTATTGGTTGATTTCTTGGTGAGAGCCATTCTTTCTGAGGTACTGTGGAATCCCAATGTTGTTTTAATTTACATCTCTCAAATGATCATTTGATGTTGAACATTTTTAGTGTATTTATTTGCTGCTTGTATTTCTTCACTTGCATCTTTAAATTTGGGAGATCTGAGTTCTTTTTTGTATTTTAATTTAATGTAATTTTGAAGAGTAAAAAGAGAAGCAAAAACAAATAGAAAAAATGACATAAATAGTGTAACATGAAACAATATATATGTTACAGATTTTCAAAACAGGAATATCTAATTAATAATTGTTGTTATGGGGCTGGGGAGATAGCTCTGTGGCACAAGTGCCTGCCTGGCAAGTGCAAGGTAGAGAGTTTGAATTCCAGTCCTGAAAAAAAAAAATAAATAAAGGTCTAATAGTGGGTATTATGTTATCCATTTTTAAATGTTAAAAATTAATTAATTAAATGAATTAAATCTGTTGCTCGGATTAACCAATATAGTTATGCAAGATTGGACAAATAATTGAATGTTAATGGCTGCTTTCAAGAAATCTTAATTTTTGTCTTTTTACAACATTATTTTAAAGTGATTATAGTAATTGATAAGACATTAGAAACAGTACACATTTAGAAGACCAAGATGAGAGGCTTTCAACCATGGATTCTGTATGACACATTGCTGTCCTTGATGTAGTTCGTCAGATCACAGATATCAGCATACAGAGCTGTTCAAGGTGAACATCAGAAACATCACCGATATTCTTGGCGGGAATTCTTAGCACAGTCACCTCGGCCATGCTGTGCGCATACCTGCATGATCCCCCACTCCCTTTCTCCCTTTTTTCTCCTTTCTCTCATCTTCATTGTTTAATCCTTAAATTCAGAACCTGAGCCGTTAAGGATTTGAGTTCTTTATATATTCTCAATAAAAATGCTTGCCTGAGGAACAGGTGGAAGACATTTTTTCCCAAATCATAAGCTTGTCTTTTTACTCTGTTGGTGGTTTCTTTTGCTGTGCAAAATCTATTTAGTAAGAAATCCAGGAATTGATTCTTTGTAACAGTTCCTGTGCAGTTAGGGTTTTAGTCATAAAATCTTGGCCTACACCTTTAAGAGTTTTACCTATTCTATCTTCCAGTAGATTTAATGTTTCTGTTTTAATATTTAGATCGTTCACTCTTTTCAAATTTAGTTTAGTGCAGCAGTTCTCGACCTGTGGGTTGCGAGCCCAGCAGAGGTTGAGCGACCAAAACACAGGGGTCGCCTAAAGCCATTCTGAATCATAACTGTAGCAAAATTACAGTTTTAAGGTAGCCACCAAAATTATTTTTTAGTTTGGGGTTACTGCAGGATGTGGAACTGTATTGCGGGGTCACGGCATTAGAAAGGTTGAGAACCACTGGTTTGGTGCATGGTGAAATGTATGGGTCCAATTTTAATCTTCGGCATGTGCACAGCCAGTTTTTCCAGTATTATTTATTAAAGAGACTTTTTTTTTTTTCCAGTTAATTTGTTTGGAACCCTTGTCAAAGTTAAGGTGGCTGGATATGTCTGGAATTGTTTTTGCACCTTCGTATCTGTTCTAATGATCTTCAGGTCTGCTTGTATTTTGCCAGTACCATGTTTCCTTTACCATAGTAGCTTCAGAGTGTAATTTCAAGCCGGCAATGGTGGTGCCCCCAAACTTGCTTTTGTTACCCACAATTGCCTCTGCTATTCTAGGTTTCTTCTGCTTCCAAGTCAATTTTAGGATTTTTCTTTTTTTATAATTCGGTGAGATGGGCTACTGGAATTCTGATGGTTATTGCACTAAATCTGTGTAGTAGTTTTGGATATATGATCACTTTTACTATATTGATTCTTCTTAGCCACAAGCAAGGGATAGCTTCCCATTTTTTGATATCTGCTTCAATCTCTGTCAGAATATTGTAATTTTCAATTTAGAGGTATTTTACATTCTTCCTTAGGTTGCTTTATATTTGATTTGGGGAGGATACTATCGTGAAAGGTGTTGTTTTCCTAATTTCTCTCAGTGAGTTTGTTATTCGTGTATAGGAAGGCTATTGATTTTTATTTTAGTATTTATTAATGTTTAAAAATTCTTTTTTATGTACTTAACACAGTGTCTATAGGGTCTCACTGCATATGTTGGACTCATAGTGATCCTCTTGTTTCAGCCTCTCAAGTGCTGGGATTACAGGCATGCAGCACTACACCCAGTCTCAATCACTGTCTCACGGGGCAGGGTTGGCAAAGTGTGCTAGGGACTCAACCCGGGCCACTGTATTCTGCTTAAGCAGGCCCTTCGGTCTGCTGAGCTGTCTGGCTGCTCCCAGATTTTTAAGTATTGGGTTTGTATCCAGCCATGTTACTGAATTTACTCATTAAATTTAGCAGTTTTTTAGTGGAGTTTTTGAGGTAGAGTATGATAGTACCTTTAATTTAATTTCTCATCATTATTTCTTTTTATTTCTTTCCCTTTTTCTGTTTCTTTTTTTACAATAATTAATACATAGCATATTGTTGTCTTCGTCATAGTTATTTAGAGTACAAGATGCAAACAATGATTTCTTGTCTAAATGTCATTAGTACAGACCTTTCTTTTCATTGCACAAAGAAAAATTAGCTGTATATATAGCCCAAAAGTTCATAACAGTAGTGGATTATCAGCTCCTCTGGCAATATCGGAAGCTTTTGACTTGAGCCTTTTGCAACTCAGTGTATTCATATGGCTTTCCTTTTTATACCTCATGGTTAGACTTTTCTGCTGGATGGTTAAGACCAAGATAAACTAAGAGCTATATTACAAAAATGTAACTTATATATCTGATAGGTTCCGGCAGGTTGCCTCAGGATTTACTCTGAAACCATATACTGCTGTTTGCGGAACTTTTGTCAGTGTCAGCCATCTAGATGAATCATGGCCATGGTCTGGCTATTTTGCTCTCTGTGAAAGCCTGAGAGAATGTTTTCTCTCTAGGTAACTCTGTTAGACACACTGTACATCATCAGTCACTTTCCTCTGCAACCCCATAATCTTCTCAAATAGGAACTTTGGGACTCCACTGAGTTATAGGATGTTACAGTACAGATTCTTTTATGTCCTGTGTCTTCACTAACCTTGAAGAGCTAGAACCAAAATATTCGCTATTCTTGTATCCTTTATTTTTCTCTAATTATTTGATCTGCCAACTTAAGTTGTTAACCCTCTAGAAAAGAAGCTTAATGATATTGTTCCCTATAACATAGGCATTTCAGCTTAACATCACTCTTTCTGAATATCAAATACCTTAGACATAACCTGAAACAGGCATTTTGCATTAATTGTTGATATTCTAAACTTTAAATTCTTGTAGAATGTGAAAAAAAATTGCGCATAGTTACACAAAGATTTAGGAACTTAACCATTTACAGAATTGTAGTGGTACACCTCTATTGCTTTTTTTCCTTGTCTCAGATTCCCTTTTATTACCTTCCTTTCTTTATTTCTTATTTTTAAACATTTATGAAAGAGAGAGAGAGAGAGAGAGAGAGAGAGAGAGAGAGAGAGAGAGAGAGAATGTAAAGCAATAATTCACATGACATTAGAATTGTGCCTAATTAGAAGACCAGAGTGATAGTTATTCCAAGTACGGCTTTAGTATTACACATTGCTATCCTCAGTGTATTTGCTTAGTATACAGTATCAGTACATATAGTTAGTCAGGGTGCAAATTCTACCAATTACCTGCTAGTTCCAAAAACCTGTTGAGAATTTTAGGACCACTGACTTAACCATCTTTTGTATATAAATGTACGGTTTTATTCCTACCATGTTTCCTAATTTTTCTCCTAGATCTCTCTTCATTGTTTGATCCTTAAATTATTGCTTTCCACTTAACTATACCTTTCCATTTTTATTTGTTTTGAGTTCTTATATTAGGGAGACTATATGATATTTACACATATAGATCTGGTTTATTTCACTTATGAGTATATGTTCAAGATACATCCACTTATATATGAAGGCTTTGAGTTTATCATTCTTCATAGCTGATTAATACTCTATTGTATAAAAAACACATGTTGGGCCAGGCAGGATGGCTCAGTGGTCTAAAGCACCTGCTTAGGAAAGCTTGGGCTGCTGCAGGGACCACGGTTTGATCCCCCGCAACACATGCTGTGCCAGCCCTGTCCTCAAGGCGGGCTGAGCCACCCATAAAAATAAATAAACAAACAAAAGTTCTGAAACAAGAATAAAATAAAATAAAATAATTCTTTAAAAAAATAAACAAACACATCTTTTTCATCTATTCTTCAGGCGATGGACATTTTGATTGTTTACAAGATTTGACTATCACAATTTGTACTGCTATAAACATAGGTGAACAAATATCACTATGACATGATGTTTTCAGTTCTGGGAAAATTTTCAGTAGGGGATAGCTGGATTGAATGGGATTTCCAGCCCTAGTTTTTTAAGGACTCTCCACACTGATATCCATAATGGTTGCACCAGTCTGCATTACCACCAGCAGTGGAGAAGGGTTCCTTTTTCCCCTCAGCCTCTCCAACATTTGTTGTTGGTTGATTTCTTTATGATAGCTATTCTTACTGGGATAAGATGGTATGTAAATGTTGTTTTAATTTGCATTTCATGAATGGCTGGTGATGTGGAGCAGTTTTTCATATATTTATTAATTGCTAGTATTTCTTCCTCTGAGAAGTGTGTGTTCATCTCAAATGCCCATTTCTGGATTGGGTCTATAATTTCGGGGCCCTAATGTTCCTTAGTTTTTTATAATAAATTATAGATAGAAGACTTTGTCTGAGTACTTGTTAGTTAATTTTTTTCAAAATTTGTGGGTTTTCTTTTCATTTTGCTGCTAATTTCTTTTGATGTGCAAAAGCTTCTCAGTAAGTGGAGATCCCAGTTGTTAATTCTTTCAAGTGTGACACATGCATTTTGATTTTTGTCCACGAACTGCTTGCCTACACCGAAGTCTTCAAGATTTCCTTGTACTTTCTCTTCCAAGAGATTTAGTACTTCTGTCTTAATATTTATATCTTTAATCCATTTTTACTTTAGTTTAGTGAATGGTGATAGACATGGGCCAACTTTAATTTATGGGATGTAGAGATCCAGTTTTCCAGCATCACTTCTTAAAGACGCTGTCTTTCTCCCAGTAAAGATGTTTGGCTCCTATGTCAACGATAATGTGGCTGAGTGTGTCTGCAGTTGTATCTGCATGTTCTAATTTATTCCATTGAACTGCAAGTCTAGTTTTTGCTAATTCCATGCTGATTTTTATCACAGTAGCTTTGTGGTATAATTTTAAGTCAGGAAATATAATGCCTACTGCCTTATTTTTGTTACCCAGGAATGTCTTTGCTATTCTAGGTGTTTTCTGGTTTCAAATAAATGTTAGGAATGATTTCTCCAGGTCTGTGAGGTGGTTGATGATATTTGGATGGGGATTGAATTAAGTCTATTTAGCAATTTAGGAAGTATGGTCATTATCACAATGTTGGTTCTTCATATCCAGGAGCAGGGAGTATCTTTCCATCTTCTGATCTCCTGTATGATCCCTTTTTTCAGAGTACCATAGTTTTCACTGAATAGATCTTTTACTTCTTTAGTTAGATTAGTTCCTAGGTATTTCATTTTCCATGGTGCTGTTGTCCAAGGTATTGTTTGTCTAATTTCCCTCTCAGTGTGTTTGTTATCTCTGTAGAGGAATGCTGTTGACTTTTGGGTACTGACTTTGTACCCTACTCTGCTATTGAATTTGTGTATTAATTCAAGGAGCTTCTTGGTGGAGTTTTTGGGTCTTCCAAATAGAGTATCATGTCGTCTGCAAAAAATGATAGTTTAACTTCCTTTCCTATTCCTATTTCCTTTATTTCTCTCTCTGATCTAATGGCTTTAGCTAATGATTCCAGAACTATATTGAATAGGAGCAGTGTTAAAGGACATCTTTGTTTAGTATCAAATCTGAGAGTAAAAGATTTCAGTTTTTCCCCATTTGGTATTATGTTAGCCATTGAATTGTCATAGATTGCTTTTATCAGATTGAGGTAGAGGCCATCTATTCCTATTTGCTGTAGGACTTTGACCATGAAAGAGTATTGGACTTTGTCAAAACCCCTTTCTACATCAATTGAGATTATTATGTGGTCTTCGGCTTTGCTCTATTGATATAGTGTATGACATTTATAGATTTGCATATGTTGAACCATCCTTATATCCCTGGGATGAATCTTACCTGGTCATGGCATATAATCTTCTTAATGATTTGCTGTATTGTATTTGCAAGGATTTTATGGAGGATTTTTGCATCTATGTTCATGAGAGATTGGCCTGTAGTTCTCTTTTTTAGTTGCGTCTTTCTGTGGTTTGGGTATCAATATAATACTTGCTTCCAGGAATGATTTTGGGAGGATTGTTTCCTTTACAATTTCGTTGAAGAGTTTAAGGACTACTGGGATTATATCTTCTGTAAATTTCTTGTAGAATTCAGCTGTGAATCCATCAGGACCTGGACTTGTCTTTGTCAGTAGGTTTATTATTATTATTATTATTGTTGTTGTCAAGATTTATTTTTTTCTGGAACTGGGGATCGAACCCAGGACCTTGCACTTGCCAGGCAGGCACTTGTGCCCCTGAGCTATCTCCCCAGCCCCTATTATTATTATTGTTATTATTATTACATTTTATATTTCATTAGCTGATATTGGGTTATTGAACATTCATATATCTTCTTGATTCAATTTTGGTATATTGTACCTTTTTAGGAATACGTGCATTTCATCTGTGTCTTTGATTCTGTGAGAAAAAAAGATTCTCAAAGTAACTATTAGTGATCATCTAAATCTCTACTGGGTTTGTGGTAATTTCACCCTTTTCATTCCTTATTGTTTCAATTTGAGTTTTTTTCTTTCCTCTTGCTGATAAGGTTAGCTAGGAGCTTATCAATTTTATTTAATTTTTTGAAGAATCAGCTTTTTGATTCATTAATTCTTTGTATTGTTTTCTTCATCTTGATTGAATTAATTTCTTCGCTAGTCTTTATAATTTCCTTCCATCTTTGTTCCCATTCTTTTTTCCGTTCTTTTTTTTTTTTTTTTTTTTTTTTTTTTTTTTTTTTTTTTTTTTTTTTTTTTTTTTTTTTTTTTTTTTTTTTTTTTTTTTTTTTTTTTTTTTTTTTTTTCCAGAATGGGAGATTGAACTCAGGACCTTCATTTGCCAGGCAGGCACTTGTTCCCCTGAGCCATCTCCCCAGCCCCTGTTTTCTTAATGTATGAGTTCAGAGCTATGCATTTCCCTTTAAGAACTGCTTTCATTGCATCCCATAAATTTGATAAGTTGTGTTTGAATTTTAATTCAGTTGTAGAAATTGTTTAATTTCTTGTTTAATTTTATCTGTAACCCATTGGTTGCTAAGGAGGGTGCTATTTAATTTCCATATGCTCATGGGTTTTTTTTTTTTTTTTTTTTTTTTTTTTTTTTTTTTTTTTTTTTTTTTTTTTTTTTTTTTTTTTTTTTTTTTTTTTTTTTTTTTTTTTTTTTTTTTTTTTTTTTTTTTTTTTTTTTTTTTTTTTTTTTTTTTTTTTGTCATTTATTTCCAGTTTCATTGCACTGTGGTCAGATAATATGCATAGAATAATTTGTTTTCTTGCATATACTTAGGAATGACCTATGGACTAGTATGGGGTCTATTTTAGAAAATGTCCCATGAGCAGCTGAAAAAAATGTATTCAGAAGTGGCTAGGTGGAACGCGTTGTATATGTCCACTAAGTCCAATATTCCAAGTACTTGTTCTGTTACTTCTTTGCTATTTTTTTGTCTGCTTGACCTATATTTTTGGGATAAACAGATGTTAAGGTCTCCTGATAGGATTGTGGTATTGGATATTAGAGTTTTCATGTCCGATAGGGTTTGTTTTATATAGCTTGGTGCTCCTGTGTTGGGTACATGCATATTTATGGGTGTTCTCTCTTCCTCTTGAAATTTTCCCCTAACCAGTATATACTTATTTTTTTCATTGTGACACTTCTTCATCTTTCCTGCTCCTAGCCTTTGGGCCCTGAGTGATGCTCTTCTGATTGCAACTTGAAGCAGTAGGCTGCTTGACCCTTTACCCTGCCAGGAAGGGCTGGTGGTTTGCATTTCCCATTTGCCTCTGCTTTGCTCTCCGTGCTGCCTCCTCCTTCCCACTGGCTGTCAGGGGCTTCTTCAGAGCCGCTTACTGCTCCTGATAGCCCACAGAGCATTTTCCTACTTTCCTACCACTCCCCAACTCTGAGAATCTGCCATCCTTCCGTGTTTTGTGCTCATATGCTTCCCTTCTATTTGGTATCATCTATGTAGAAAAAAATTTAGAGTAAATCTTTTGATTTTTAGTATTTACTTGTAACGTCCTCTGATGAAGGGCATTCAAGAACAACTTAGTACATTATTTTTTTCTCACTGCAAAATAACTTTTCACTCAGAAAAACTTACAGCAACAGATAAGCCTTTTCTTTTTTTTTTTCCTTTGTGGGATCAGGGTTCGAACTCACGACCTTGCATTTCCCAGGCAGGCACTTGTGCTATTGGAGCTATCTCCCTGGCCCCCAGATAAGCTTTCTTTTGGTGGGGGAATCATTCCTAGTTGGATCACTGGTGGCATTCTGTTCAGCTTCTTCTGATCTTTGTGTACATTTGTGTGTCTGTGAGTGTGATTAAAAAGGGATGTACATGTGACTTGCAACCTGAGAGTTTCACCTAAGAATTATTATAAACAGAGAGCAATGTTTAGACTTGAGCAGTGCCCTTGTTCATTTCTTCCGTCAGTGCCAGATGAGATCCTGCACCCTGGCTCCTAGCTAAGCCATGGCAGAATGCTCTTTTCCCCTTCCCCGCATATGTCCACAAGCTCTTCTTTCTGCAGCTTGAAAGGTTTTTTTTTTGGCCCCAGAGTCTAGGTGCTCAGTGATCACCTTCTCATCCTGCAGAGTTCGTAGTGACCCTTGCTGCCAATCCTGCTTCTCTCTGGTCCTCTCTTGATCTGGTGACTGGAGAGATCTTCATTTCATCCTTGGTGAGGAGCGAAGATCTGGATGAGGAAGGGAAGCAAACCAGTACACAGAGGTCTTGTCCCAGGGAACATGACCTCTCCTCACCTGGTCAGGAGAGGCCTGCTGAGAATGAACGAGCTAGATAAGGTGAGGGGAGGCCAGAGTGTGTGTGAATGCACCTCCCAGCCTTAGAAGAAGTGTTTATTTTTGAGGAGAGGTCACTGCTCTCTAAGACCCTGGAATTGGGGTTCATGTGTATGAGTTGTAGAAATCACTAAGGCAGACAAGTATATTGATGTCCCAAGATTTTTATTTTACTGATGAGAAAGCTGAGTCCCAGTATAGGGAAGTTGTTATAACAAGTAGGTCCAGGGACAGGTCTTAGAACTGTCACTGCAACTGCATCCTTGTCTCCTAGGGCAGAGTTTTTCTACAGCCTAAACTTAGAGCACATTTACTCACTGAGGCCAAGGGCCAAGTGTAGATCATTTTTGGAGGACGTTAAGAATAAAGCTAAGCTCAGTTTTGTGGTGTGTGGATATGGCAGCCTGGAGAAGATGACAAATAATGTCCCTTCCTCCAAAACAAGTCACTCACTCAGTTAGGATCTCTTAAGTGCTTGATTTAAGCTTAGACTGAGACTAAGAATTCCAGTGGCTAAGAAGTTGCCCCTGTCCTTACAAGAATTTGAGCCCTAATGAATTGCTAGATCATCCAGCAGAGACTTTCAAGTTATGACATCACAATGGCAAAAGGTAAGTATGATAAATGTGACTGGAACCAGAATTTTCTGCGATATCAAAGCATACAGATGCCTAGTTTCTTTTTAGAAAATGGTGCAGTAATTGCATACTCATAGACATCCTCTTAGGTGCTTTAAATCACCTCTAGATTATTTACGATATCTACTGCAATGTAAATAGTATTTAAATACTTTTTGGGGGTATTTAATGCAAGACCTGTTGGGTCTACAGGGCCTTACTACACAGATCAGACTTGTAGTGATTCTCCTGTTTTCAGTCTCCTAAGCTCTGTGATTATAGGAACACACCACCATGCCCAGTTTCAATCACCATCTCAGTGCATCCTGGGGGCAGGGCTGACACAGTAGGCTGGGGATCAAACCTCTGACCCCTGCCTCTGCTTAAGCAGGCGCTTTACTCTACTGAGCTATCTGGCCTGCCCTGTAAATACTTTTATGTTGTATATTGCTTATAAAATAGCAAGAGAAGAATCTATAGATGTTTATTGCAGATACATTGTTTCAAATATTTTTAAACTGTAACTGGCTAGATGTCTGAGTAAGTACAGAACCCTGGAATATGAAGGTAGCAGGAAGTGTATAACATATGGCTAAGGAATCACACATCTCTGGGTTCTGATTATGCGGCCTCTCAACTCCATCCATCCATCCATCCATCCATCCATGAATTTATTCAATTAATATTTAGTGAGGGCCAAGAAATATTCTGGGTACAGAGAATATGATAGATATGGTGGTGCACCCATTGCTTGCCTGATAAGACTGCAGAATGGACCTGAGCAATTCACTCCCTTTCAACATCCTTTTCAAGTTCTGTATCACATCACAGGCTAAGAGTTCCAAAGATCTGGGACAGTGATGACGAGACACATATTGCAGTGAGTCCCTAATCTGTGAACATTCATGTTGCAAACTTTCACAGGTGTATTGTGTAAGGCTCACTATCTGCTTATGAACAAATCCAGCTTAATAATTCCAGAATAGAGCTCATTCATGAGTTAGGGACTTGCTGTATTTATCCAACAACAAGAACCTACTACAGACTCTGCCTAGCATTTTTCAAAGATAATTTAATTTGCTCCTCTTAGCTTCCCTGCCAGGAGACAGGGAGTTAGTGACTGAGAAACGGAGGCATGGAGTATTGAAATAGTGAGCCAGAACCAAGCGACAGAGTCAGAACTCAAACCCAACACTCAGAGGTGGCCTGCCTGAAATGTGATGGGCACAGCTGGTAGCTGGGAGTTGGGGATGCTCCACGTCCAAACAGAGCCTTGCCATTTTCTGAGGGGGGCATTGTCTAGGACGAGGTGGTCTCCAGTGCCAACAGAGGCTGTGACCGGGTCTCAGCCTGCTGCCAGTCATTTCTGTGTTGAAGACAGTGCTGCATGCCAGAGGCTATTAAATTGCGTCAGTTCTGGCTGGTTGGGGAGATTTGCCAGGGCTGTCCTTGGAGAGGGCTGACATGTTTATGTGCAGGCACTGACCGCGTTGGCTCCCTACAGGAAGCTAAGGATGAAGGTTTAGTTCACTGCCTTACTAAAATCAAGATCTCAGGGGCCCAGGGAAAGATATATGCTTTGTGTATTAATTTAGAAAATTACCATCCCATGCAGAGTTTGCTTTGTTCTCCTTTACTTTGCCCATTAAGCTAAGATGAAATTTAAATTGATCTATAACTGTGCAATGAGAGCAGAAGTTTCAATGTATACAACAACAAATTCCTAGGGAGTTCTGCAAATTCTGAATTCAGGGAAACAGTTTCACTCCACAGGAATCTCCCTCTTTTGCATGAGACTCAAGCAGCCTTAGGTATGGCTCCCCTGGAGTCTTATCACACACCAGAAAGCTGGGTTGATGAGGGCACCTCCACCTTGAGGATGCCAGGGGGAGCAGGTTAGCTCAAGGACACAGAAGTAGATAGGACAGACAGGCAGACTCCTTTCTTCCCAAACCTAGTGTCACTTGACCCCACATGACCCTACTCTTCTGGCTGAGCCCTATCTATGGCCTTGCCAGCAGGTAATCTTCCTAACCATTTTGGTCTCCAAGCTAAATGTTGAATGTAAGGAGAGCTGTGACTTGTGCTTTTCTGGCAGGAGAGTGGGAAGTCACCACTGGCTTAGGAAGGCTCATTCCACCAGAATAAACAGTTACTGTTTCTGCAGTGGGCCAGTTTTCTGTCTCTTTGAGATACATTTCTTTAGCCCAAATTACCTTTAAACTGGAATGTAGTGATCATTCTGTGTCTACTGGTATTTACTTTATGAAGTGGCTACTGAGAGCCAACCACTGGGCAAAGGCTTTTGTGTTAGAAGGCCTGTTATTCATTGACAGAGTAAAGGGCTCACAGTTTACCTTTGCATGATCTATGAGGGGAAGGGCTTGCTAAGCAGAAGAGTGGTGTGTGCAGCGTCGCCAGCAGGATTATAACTACTCCAGAGGACAAAGCACTCTCCAGAAGCCTGCCAGCACTCCTTAAATCTTCATATGAGAGCCATCCATCGACCCAGGAGATGAGGCCCTGCAATGGGAAGGATGGGGGATGAAAGCCTCTGACCAGATTTCATTTCTGGTCAATCACCAGACTTAGCTCATGCTACCTTCTCCACCTCCTGCACAAGGATAGTACAAGCCCTTGGCAAAAGCTTTGCCAACCAGGGTGCAGAGCCTGCCCTGCTTTATGCAGAAATGAAGAAAAGAATAAACATTCACACTAATTTGCACTTGCTTCCATATGCATGAGGACATTGTGTGAGCTTATTCAAGAGAGTGTGCCAGTGAATATCTGGGGAAAGGAGGGCGAAGGGGGAGGACGGAGCAGACATGGTTGGGTAGGAGGAAGATTCTGTGCCATGAATTCACTAGTTTTTAACCATAGAAATATATTACCTATTCAAAAACTAAGCTTAATGAAAAGGCTTCCTGGAATGTAGCTGTAGTAATATGTGCAAAGAAAAGGAAACATGGTGGCCCTTGTGGATTATGCTATTGCAGTTTCAGTTTCTCTTGAGGTCTATCCATGTGAAATAAGAAGTAATTGCTCAGGGCCTGGAAGGATGGCTTAGTGGTTTAAAGCGCCTGCTTAGGAAAGCTTAGGCGGCTGCAGGGACTGCAGTTTGATCCCAGGCACCACATGCTGTGCCAGTCCTGCCCTCAGGGCAGGCTGAGCCGGCCATAAAAATGAGTGAATATGGGGCCCAGCAGGATGGCTCAGCGGTCTAAAGTGCCTGCTTAGGAAAGCTTAGGCGGCTTCAGGGACCAGGTGTGATCCCTGGCACCACATGCTGCGCCAGCCCTGCCCTCAGGGCAGGCTGAGCCAGCCATAAAAAAATAAATAAATAAACAAACAAAAAATGAGTGAATAAACAAACAAACACAAGTTCTGAAGCAAGAAAATAAAATAAAATAAAATAAAATAAAAAATTCTTTAAAAAAAGAGAAGTAATTGTTCAAAGGGAAAGGGGAATGGGGAGTGGAAGGGAAAAGAAAAAAAAAGATGAGTAGCAGGAAAAGATAAAATGGAAACAAAGCTTTGTAAATGTTATGGTTTGTGCCTAGTTGTCCCCCCTAAAACCTCATGCAGTCATAGGGTGGGGACTTCTAGAGTTTGAGGTTAACTCATGATCCACTGGGATTATAGGTATTAATACTGATGAGATGATGGGTCTGAGTACTGATGGGATTATGGGTGTGGCCTGAGGCAGAGAGCCTGAAGGTAACATGAGAGAGACATGGAAACAGACTCTGCCGCTCTCCGTTGCCATTTGTTGCTGTTCCACTGCCATGAACTGCTGCTCTCTGCCATATGCCACTCCGCCTTGGAGCCAGCTGAGTATGGACTGAAACCTCCAGTAACTGTTAGCTAAAGAAACCTTTCCTTCCTTCATTTTGGGTATCGAGTATTTGTTCCAGTAATGAGAGAAGAGTAACTAAGACAGTAAATAAGGAGGGGAAGAGGGGTTGAAAGGGGAGGAAGGAACTAAAATAAATTATGAAAAGGCAACAGTCCTTATAATGTGGGATCATTATGCATATTTAAATTACACCAATAAACTTAACTATACAAATAAAAAAGTCTTGATTTCTCTTACAAAGTACTCTGAAATTACCTTTTTAGTTTTTATAAAACATTTTGGTTGCAAAAATTAATGGAGTTTGATGTAATATTTCCAACATACATTCATTATGCATTGATAATATCTACCCACTCTCCCCTATCCAGGACATGCTTGCCCCAACCTGGCATGCTTTCCAGTCCATAAAAGTCCCTCTTAATTTATTTTCTGTCCCCCACCCCTCTTTATCCGTTTCTAGAGTCTGGTATTTTCCATGCTTCTGTGAGGGTGACTTACTGCTTCCCCTACCTGAGTGGGGCTGTGGGGTTGTTTGTTTCTCCCCTAGTTCTGGTTTATTTTAGCCAACAGTTCCTTCCATGTTGCTGCAAATGACAGGATTTCATTCTTTTATGGCTGAGCAGTATTGTACTGAGTAAATGTACTGTATTTTCTTTATTCATCCACGAAAGCCTCCATGTTTATTGGAAGACTTCGACATGCCTGCTCTTTGTCCTGCACCATGCTTAGGTGAGCTGATTCTCTTGAAGCACATAGTGGACCTACAGAGATAAATCACACTGTGCCTCAGTGTGACTTGGAAGACAAGAAACCTGAGGGAGCATTTTTGAACATGATTCCTCAACCCAGAGGCCCCACTTTTCACATCCAGTGTTCAGAAGAGCTCAGACTATAGAATATCACAAGGCCTCTGTTACCACTGATACAGTCCCACTTACTCATGAACAGCCCCTAGCCTCTCACCTCAGAATATAGCCTGCCCTGTAATTGGACTAAAATTGGTTTGTCTTTTTCCCTCCGTGTCTTAAAATTGAGGTATTTTTATACATCCTTGCATTAAGAGGGCAAAGCTTAAGGGTGAGCTTTTGCTCTGCTGTTTGATTCTTGACTGTGAAAAAAACTGGAAATACCGTGGGGAATTTGGTGTGGTGGGGGATCCAGGCATGGCTCAGAGAGCAGGGTAGACCAGAGGGGGGCACTTGTGCGAAACCTTCATGCATTGTCCCTCCCAGCCCCAGCCATGCTGAGCCCCTCAGAGCCCATGCACAGCAATGAATATAGATGCAGCCTGCTGCTTCCCTGGCCCCAGTGGCACTTTGGAGAGCTGTCCAGGCAATGTTTTGGGGATCCCCGGCATGCTCTGGTTGGGCTAACCAACATGTTACTGCATGACCTCAAGAAAAAGTTAGCATCCAAGTTGAGAAATCCATCCATGTGGTGATTTTCCCTTAATGGTTGGGCAGAGAGTTCCAAAATGCAGGCTTTGGCAAAATGTGATAATAATAAAGAAAATTGTGGAATATGTCTCCAAGATTTTGAGTATTGCTAGTGTCACCAACACGCTGTTATTTTTCCTTTCAAGGGAATATTTGGGGAAAGTTGTATACATCTTGGGGTTGAACTTCCAAACATACAAGCGGCAGGAACTCTCATAGCTGCAGATGGGCATGTCTCATGTGTGCCCTTGGAGAAACGTGGATCCTTCTCTGCTCAGCTCCATCTCTCTCCTCTTCCCCAAGATACACACACACACAAACACACACACACACACACACACACACACACACACACACACACACAGAGCCTGTGAAGAGAGGATAAACCCTTTTCTCTCCACTACTGAGCAACTCTTTTGCAAAGCACATTCTTTTTGTCAAGTTTGCTAGGGAATTATTACCAAGAAAGTTGCCCAAAGAGTGGCTCCATGGGGTTTAGGTACTTTCACACCTTCCAGCCCTGCCTGCCCAGGGACTCAGAAGTCTGCACATGATGACAGTGATTTCAAGAATCCGTTAGACTTAAAAATACTTTTTTTTTGAAGTGAAGGGGATCCCAGGCCCGAGGAATGGAGGTGCCGAGGGCCTCTCCCCATTGCTTCATTTTCTTGCAGTGCTCTGTCTCTTCTGGATACAGATGTAGACCTGGCAGGGTCCTCTTGCTGAGGGCAAATGTGGGCATGAGTGGGCAGGCACTGGCCACAGGTGCCACCCATGTCCCCAGGGCTGAGGGACTGCAAGGCAGGACAAGTTCACAGGGGTCAGAAGCCTGCCTCCTGAACCTGACCCTACTTCTAGTTGCCTGTGTGAGCTTCAGGTTTCTGTAGAGGAGTCTGAGTTTGGTAAAATGGGATGCATGTAACTCACTTGACGTGGTTGCCACAATGTTTGTTTTAAATATATGTTATACTGTAGAACATTAGAACATGCAGAAAAATAAGGAAAATATTATACTGGATATTGTATTACCCAACTTTGGTAACTATGATGTCATGGCCCATCTGGTATCATCTGTATTCCCCCACACGCCCCTGCCTCATCATTGCCCTCCAATACCAGAATATGATGAAGACAAAGGAATAAAACAGTGGGGCGATAACCTCCAGTACAATGCTTACAGGGTGTGCTTAGATTTTGTTGGGATCTGAGCTCATCATAGCGTGGGGTTTACATTAATTACCTCCTGGCCAGGTGTGCCAGGGGTGGAGCCACTCTTTCTCCTCAGCCTGCCAATGAGGAGACCTAGTCCCCACTCAGTGCCCTGTCTAGGATCATGCACTGCTGAGTAACATGGGAATATCATGGGAACTGGGTCTTGCAATTCTCATGTGTGTTCTTGGCTCTATGTACTTTTATATCTCTATCGATTTTCCTTTTGGATATCTTTGTAAGGAGGAACAGATACTTGTAAAACTTTACATGGGCTCACACCTAAAGAACCATGTTCAGTTGTACTCACCACATAGTTCTTAGGAACACAAACCTGAACACAGTGTTTTATGTGTGAGAAGGAACAGCAAATACATTTCAGTTCACTGGGCTCTTGGCATGTTCCTTAAAGTCAGGTGTGTATGGATCTAATTGATGTGTTCAGGAGCTCCTGTTTCTAGTACAGTGAGATACACAAGTAACCCCAGTGTGGAAAGTGATGAGTGCCTGCTGACACAGGAACCCCATGCTGAAGGAAGGTGTAGCAAGAAGGAACAGCTCCTCACTGCTGTCTCTATTGTCCCCCCAGACAACTATGCTGACAGTGTGGCAACTTGTACTTATAGTTACATAACTCAAAGGCTGACTGCCAGGTTTAAGGATGTCCTATTCTTTTCATAAACTGAGTCCTCATTAAATCAACTTAGAAAGATACCTAGATTAAGAATGGCACAGGACCAGCCAGATATCTCAGCAGACTAAAGCGCCTGCTTAGGCAGAGCATAGTGGTTGGGGTTTGATCCCTGGTGTGCCATACCTGCTCCACCCCTGGGGGTTGCTGAGATGGTGACTGAGACTGGGTGTGGTGGCACATGCCTGTAATCCCAGCCCTTGGGGGGCTGGAAACAGGAGGATCACTACGAGTCCGACCTGTGTAGTTAGCCCCTGTAGACACTGTACTAAATACATTAAAAAAAAAAAAAAAAAAGAATGACCACATAAGTGGAGGAGGTGTCACCCACTAATCCATTAATATAAAATACTAGAAATTTAGGCCACGCATAAAGATTAGCTAAATTTTAAATTTTAGTTTTCTGGTCTGGTCCACTCAGGATTTCTCTCACTTCTGACTCCAAGTTCTGGAGACCTAGTACTTAGTTAAGAGGATTCATAGAGCTCATTGAAAGTGATTAGAATCACATTTGTGGTTTATTGTAGGGAAAGGATACAGGTAGAAATCAGTAAAGAAAGGAGCACATATGGTAGAGTCCATGAGAGTGTCAAATTCAGGCTTCCTGTTGTCCAGTCCTTGGGGAGGACTCTGCAGGGTTACTTTCCAGTATCAGTGTGCAACAGTATTGCCAGGAGGGAGCTTCACCCATGCCTTGGTGTGCAGAATTTTTATTGGAGGTTGATCAATACAGCCTGGAGGGTTGGTCTCTAGTTGCTTCCCTTCTGGGCAAAGAAATGACAGCGTGGCTCAGAACCCCTGCCATGAATCCTTTGATGACTTAGGCCCCAGGAAAACAGATGCTGACATTACTCAGGGGACCTAAGTGCTTGAAGGTCCCTTCCTAAAGAATAAGGCAAACACCAGGCCTCTGTGGGCTTGAGGCTCATTCTTTACCAACTGATCACTGAGCAGTCTTCTCTTGAAAGCAGGTAGATGTCAGCTTTTAGAGACCATGGGAAAGGGAAGAGGTAGATACAGAAATGCATATGGTTCTGAAAGTCATTTTACCTTTTCAAGGTCAGATTTGTCAATAGAAAATATAAACGAGTTTTTTCCTTCTGGGTCTTGGAAATTGTGAAGCATGTTTATTAGTGTGTGTGTGTGTGTGTGTGTGTGTGTGTGTGCGTGTGTATGTGTTTGTGTGTGTTACTATGAAGAAACATTGAATCTAGGGGACATTATGAAAAAGGTTATTGAGTCACAGTTCTGGAGGTTCAAATCCCTTATGTAGCAATAGTCTCCTTGCTGACAGACTCATGATGAGAGACAGAGGTCATGTGTTTAAGTTGCCTCTCTCTCTTGTTTTAAAGCCATGGAAGCTCTGTCTTGATGGTCTTAGTTAACTCTGACTGTCCTTCAAGGTTTTGTCTCTAGCCATTATAGTCAGCTTAAGTTTCTACTCTCTTAATCTCACAGTGGGTGTGAAATTCCCAGACCAGAACCTCTGGGGAGTACTGTGTCTAAACCAAAGCAGCACATTGAAGTGTGCTTCTGCAGCTGCTCCCTGTCATCCTGGCAATGGTCGGCTGAGGTAGGAGGTTTGGAAGTTTGAGCCCCACCTGGACAACTTCATGGGACTCTGTTTCAAACCTGAAAATAAATCCCGCAAACAAAAAGACTGGCAATGGAGAATGCCCCCGAATTCAATCCCCGGTATTGCTCTGCTCAAAAAGGAAAGAAAGAAAGAAAGAAAGAAAGAAAGAAAGAAAGAAAGAAAGAAAGAAAGAAAGACAAACCAAGGGGACTCTCTCGCCTCCTTCTGTCTGTCTTCTCTCATCCATGTTCACCATGTGTGTGGGGAGCAAGGAGGAAACTGAGGAGAGGCTCTCCTTCTTCCTTCTGGGTGTCCATTACCCTGGAAACTTCTGTTGGGGGTGCCTACTCTTTTGGTGAGATTAATGTCCCTTCTGTTGAACTCCATCTTCTCTGTTGTATCTGGTATCTGAAGGTGATCCAAATGTAGCTGTGACCCATAAGTTTCACGCCAGCTGTGTGGCACCCCAGGGACCCCAGGCTTCCTTTCAGCAGTACCCAGAGGTGGGTGATGCTGACCAGACCAGGGAGAGGTGAGTTCTTAGCTTCACTGTGTCATTTTTACAGCAACCAAAGACTTGTCCTGAGTGCTGTTCCCTGTGTGTTGAGCATTTGAAATGAATTTGAGATCACTGGAAAAAATCCCCCAGCCAGGGACACAGGGAGGTGGCTGTGTACCCTGCGGTATAGAGCAGTGGCCCTGGTTGAAGCTGCTGAGGCTGCAGATTCCCTGGCCATCACTCGGCAGCAATGCAGTGAGTCAGGCTGGAGTGTGACAGATGATGCGTGCAGACTGCCTGGGTGGCAGGGTGGGAAGAGGGGCAGGCAGCAGAACAGGGTTCCTTTACGTGATCACACCACTGTCTCCACTGGCTCTTGGCTACAGGCAGGGAGGGGCAAGGACCTGTTGCTCCTTCAGCGGCAGCAAGTTCTGGGCACAGGTTGCTGTAGGCTCTGCTAATCTCTTTTCAGGAAGAGCATTGTGCATATCCTCCCTAATGCAGAAGCCAGGGACAGAAAGACAAAGTGCAGATGGCAAAGCCTTCCGGTGGGAGTGTTGGTAGGCACATAGGCCCAGCTACTCGGGTGGTTGGGGCAGCAAGATCACAGGAGTCCAGGAGTCCAGGACTCTAAGATCAGTCTGTGTAACACAGTGAGACCTTACTTGAAAAGAAAAGGAAAAGAAAAAGCAAGGGCATTGATCTGATGGCCCAGAAGCCCAGTGGGAGGTAGATGGCAGGATACTCGGATAGCTGTGGCCATGAGTTTTTGTCCTGGGCTGCACATAGCTTCAAACTCAGCTGAGAGAGGGGAAGATCTGTGTGGACGGAGGCACTGGAGGGCAGTGAGCACCTCTGGGAGTGTGAGTTGTGGACCAAGCCTAGACCTTCTCTGAGGGCTGCTGACCCCAGTGCCTTTGGGCTGCAACTCGGGGATAGAAGAATGGGGGAACATCACTGAGACAAAGTGTGGGTGGCAGTGGGCTAAGCTTTGCTGGCTGAAAAACAGAAAAGACAGTTTTCTGAGAGACAGAACCCCTAGGTTCTGCTCCGAGGTCATATAAAAGAGCAAAGCAACTTTTCTCAAACTTCCATGGAAATGCATAATTTTCCATGAAACAAATTTCATAAGTAAAACAGTCTCTTAAGAGCAGGCTTAAACAGAAAATACCATAGGGCTGCATAGGTCCTTTATTCTGAATTGGAGTGTTAACTGTCCTAGAAGAGATTACGTGCATGAAACATGGAACAGAACCAAGGAAATCCATTTAGCTGCAGAATAGTCTGGGGACGCAAAAGAGATAAAAAGAATGTAGAAGTGGGATTATGCAAATTTGGGTAAAAATCTCAGCTCAGTTATCATTAGCATACCAATGTAATCCTAATGACTAAACTTCTTGGATTTTAATTCCTTTCTGTATAAGATGGGATCAATAACCCCTGTTTGTGATGTTGTGGGAAATACACAGTGGGATCAGCTGTGTAAGGAATCTGGCAGGCCTGGAACAGAGCAAGCGCGTGGCAGGTGATGGGTGGGTGCGCAGTAGATGCGCGGATGGGTCTCGGCACCGGCAGCCTCGGGCCACCCCATCAGGTAGGCAGGGCCATTGTGCTGGGGCATACCAGACTGATCTGTGCATACACATGCACACACATGCATGCGCACTCACACACATAAGTACACACAAGCACTCATATATAGATTTTCCTCAAAGATAGAGAGTTAGAGGGCTGGCTGGATAGCTCAGTGGACTCAAGCCTGCTTAGGCCGGCTGAAGACCTGGTTTAGATCATCAGCATGCCGTGTTAGCCCTGCCCCAGGGCACAATGAAACAGGAATGTGACTCGGCGTGGTGGTACGCACCTGTAATCCTGGTGCTTGGGAGGCTGAAAACAGGAGAACCACTGTGAGTCTTATCTGTGTAGTGAGACCCTGTGGACCCTGCACTAAATACATAAAAATAAAGCTAGGAGTTTTTATAGTGTGCTTCCATGATATCCTGACCACGGCTATGCCATAGCAATAGCTCCTCTGCGCGGTAACTGGCTAGTGGCACATCTGTCTCTTGTGACATAGACCGTGGGGCCCAAGGGCCATGTGCAGTCCCCCAAACACAGCAGATAGCTATGAGACCATTGTAAAATGATGAGTCAATATCTGTCCCAACTGGCTGAGCAGGTGGAGGGACTGCATCAGTGAGGACAAGCCTGACCCTCTCCGCCCGTGCATGCATCTGAGTTCTTCTGGATCAGAACCACTTCCTTTGGACTCAGCTCTGCCTATGGCACTGCAGGAGCTGAGGATGAGATGGGTGTGTGGAATAGACAGATGATTTGGGGGGCTGCTGCAGTGCAGTGGAGTCCTCAGCCAGCTGTGCTGAGGAGGGGTTTTGAACCCTCCTGGGCTTGGCCAGCAGGTCCTTTGCTACCTCCTCATGGGCAGCGGCTGGTTACCACATCCAGGAGCTGCTTCATGACTGGTGGATTCCTGGGGCCCAACCAGCCTTCCCTCTCATGCTGAGTCCTGAACAGCTAGGAGGGTCAGTGGCCCTCTGCATACCCTGCTCCATCTTCAACTGCGTGTGACAGCAAATGGAGAGAAAAGTGGGTGGAGACCACCCTCTCTTTCTTGTCCATTTCTTCTTTTCTGGATTTCTCTTTGACCCCACTCTCCTCTCTGTATGAGGACTCAGTGTGCTGAGACTCATGCCCAGCACACAGATTCTGTCACTGTCCTATAGCTGTAGCCAGGATACCCTCTGCATAGTGGTATAGGATAGACTCTTGATCACAGAGAACACCAAATCCAAAGAAAAGAGGATCTGGGGCTTGGTCTCATCTTGCCTGCAGTCCATGTGAGATGGAGGGACTCCGTTTACAGATTATTTCCTTTATTAGTTTCAGAATTAGTTACTGAGTGGTAGGTGTCATAGTAGCTCTGGGTCTGTCTGCAGCCAGGGCCAGGCCCAGCTCGAGAAATGAATCCATTCTCCTGAAACATAGTGAAAGGCTTCTCCATTGGCCGGTGTTTCCATGTTTGGGAAAGATCTAGGAGCTGCTTCGTTATGTTTTGCCACTTTCCTTGTTCGGGTTCCACCGCTTTCTTCTATGCCCTACTTTTGGTGGAGAACAGCAATTACTCACTGTAGAAGTTAGCAGAGTCTGAAAGTGAAGGAGCCCACGGTTCTTGCCCCCTCACTCACTGCTAGCAGATCCCCGGAGGAAGCTGAGTGCAGCATCTCTTGTGCTGGTTTGCCAATGTTGCACATTGCTAAAAATAGTTTCTTCTGTAGTTCCAGCTAGAAACACACATTACTTTAGAGGATCACTGTCTACAACTTGCTATGACAGCGACAACTCTGTCTGTGGCTTCAGGCTTAACTGATGGATGGTGTTAACAAAACAGTGCAGTGTTCCTTTACTCTTCTGACCAGAATGCATGGGTTCTGGAAAGGCTCATGATTTACTCACACGCATGTGGAATTCATTTCAAAGGGCACAACTTTTTACATACAAATTACCAACGGCATTTGCAATGTGATTTTTTTTCTGTGAGAAACCTACCACCTTTTTCTGTCGAATGGAAGACAGTGAGTATCACATAAAGAATAACATCTTAGGGTGCTCACAATTGTGTTTTGTAAGGAGTGGGTGATCTTAAAAGTCCCCACATGCATGGCACACAGGTGGCTATGTAGATTAAGTAAAAAAGTCAAAAGGCCAGCCTGATAGTTCAGCAGACTAAAGCACCTGCTTACGCAGAGCACAGTGGCTGGAGTTTGATCCCTGACCTGCAATGCTGGCCCTGCCTGAGGGGCACGCTGAGATGGTGATATGATGGAGACTGGTCATGGTGGCATGTGCCCATAATCCCAGAACTTTGGGAGGCTGAAAATAGGAGGATCATTATGAGTCCAATCTAGGTAGGTGACCCTATAGACCCTGTCCTAAATACAGAAAACAAAAACAAAAACAAAAACAAAAACAAACAAAACACACACACACACACACACACACACACAAAGCCTAATCAGGTATTGTCTATGTCTTCTCCAGCACGTCAAGCAAATAATTTGAAATAGCAGGGCCTGGTGGCACACGTCTGTAATCCCAGCACTCGGGAGGCTGAGGCAGGAGGATCGGTGCAAGTTCGAGACCAGCCTGGGCTGCAAACATGAGCTCAAGGCCAGCCTGAACTGCGCAGTGAGACCCTGTCTCAAAAAGACCAAACAAACAAACAAAAAAAATTGAAATTAGAACCTGCCAGATGTGGAAGTGCATGCTTGTAATCCTAGTCCTCTGGAGTTTGGGCCAAGAGGATCACTGCAAGTTTCAAACTAGCCTATGCTACATAATGAATTCAAGGCTGGCCTCAATGACACAGCAAGACCCTGTCTCTAAAAAACAAAAAAATAAATCAAAACCAAAAACAAGAAAGAGAAAAAGAAAAAGAAAGTGGAACCCTGCTTCATGGGTTACCTCCCAACCTGACTGATACCCAGCAGGCTCTTCCAGGTGTCCTGGTTTTTCTTACTGCATAAAGAACCGTGGTAGCACAGTGGGTTTGTAAGCTTAATAAATGTCCTCTCTTGGGTTAGGGACATAGTTCAGTGGTGCAGTGCCTGTCTGGCAAGCAAGAGGCCCCGAGTTCGATTCCCAGTACAAATAAATAGATTCCCTTCAGAAGTGTCTTCTCTAGCCCTGGAATTAGCTGGAGTGCAAAGAAGAGAGGTGGTGAGCCAGTTGGCAAGATGTCTGGGCCTGCGGTGCAGCTGACACGATGGATTCAGTGTTGACACTTTGTACATGAGGGAATTGTCTCCAAGCTTGTTTCCATTCTGAGCTTCTCCTGGAGATGTGTTCACACAGGGACAAACCACAGGAGCACAGGCCTCAGCGCGAAAGCAGCCGGGAGGGGGATGTCTTGAAAAACAGTATTTCCAAAAGTGGGCCGAACTTCAACACTGCTTGTGAAGCATTTTCAAAAATAGATTCTTATAACCCTTAGATTCTGAGACAGAAGATCTTATCGTGCACGAGGAGTTGGTATAGTTTTTTTTTTTTTGTTTTTGTTTTTGTTTTGTCTTTTTGAGACAGGGTCTCGCTATGCAGCTCAGGCTGGCCGTGAGCTCGCTTTTGTAGCCCAGGATGGTCTCGAACTCGCACCAATCCTCCTGCCTCAGCCTCCCGAGTGCTGGGATTACAGGCGTGCGCCACCACGCCCGGCTGGAGTTGGTATAGTTTTGAAAGGCCCTGAGGGGTTCCGGTGGCAGGTTGACGTGGATGGATTCAGTGTCATTGCCCTGGGTGCCCTCTCTTAGTCTCACGTAGCAGCCACCTGGCTTCTGCAGCCTGAGTCCCTACTGGGTGCTAAGCCTGCACTGCTCCTCTCTCCAATCTGTGGGGGCTCACAATCTGCTTTTCGAGGCTTTGGGACACAGTTGGGTGTGAGTGTGCCCCGTAGAGAATCATCATGGTGCAAAGGGATGCAGATGGTAACACAGAGCTGCCAACTTGCTCCCATGCTCATATGGTGGGAAAGCCTGTGACAGGAAGTAGCAGTGTTGAGCATGGAGAATCCAAAGGGTGAGGTTCATGAGGAGCTTCACGTTTGGACTACATGTTCTGTCGATAAGTTCTCCTTCCAAGGAGGACAGGGCTAGGAGGACAGGAAATAAGGAAAAGGGCCCCCCAGGGAGCTAAAGTGACAAGGAACAGAAGGAAGAGCTGAGTGTGCTGCAGGTCCCTGCACTAGGCTAGGGCTATTTCAAGGCCGTGGCCGTTGTTAGCATAGGATGCCCCCTCACCCACTTTCTTAGAGGCAGAGGGTAAATCGGGGCATCACCAGGCAATATTCAAAGCTGAGGGTCTTCACTGTATTGCTCACGTGAGGAGCGGTCTATAGCGGCCCTGGCCCATAGGCTACACACTGGACTGTTTCTTTAAGAGTGCGGAAAGACCACCGTGAGTATTTTGCATTCCGGTTCTCATTACTGAAAGAATAGTGCTGTATATAACTGGGCCAACTGCACAGCTGCTTTGTGGGCCTTTCCTGTGTGAGAGAGGACTGGATCCACTATTGGTTTGGATCTGGCAAGGACCCTGAGGGCAATATAGGTTGACAGCGTTTTTGCCAGGTCATGAGATTTTGAAGGGTTGGTGGATCACTGGTAGGTTAATCTATTGGTGAGTTCTTAATTTGAGGGCTTTATAGGGGCAAGATGGAAACAGGAGCTGGGACCTAGGTAGAAGAAGCAGGCATGGAAAGAGGCCTCTGAGCCTTGTGTCTTATCTCTGCCTGCCTGCTGTTGGCTTGCTCCTGGCCAGCACGAGACTGAGCGGCTTTCCTCTGTTGTGCCCTCTATCATGATGCTCTGCCAGTCACTTCCAGAAACAATAAGGCAGACAACCACACCGAAACTCCTGAACCTGTCAGCCAAAGTGGACCTGTCCTCTTTTTCTCAGGTGTCTCATCGCATACCTCACTCAGTGACTAAGTACTCAATCTCAACCTCTTATGCACTGAGCAGTACCAAAGGTAGCAGAACTATTGCTTCCAAACTGATATCCACTTGTAGAAGTCCCTTCTAGGTCCTCATTTTGATCTGAGAAGTCAGTATTTGTAATCCCAAAGTCACCTTATTGGAATCTCACCAAGGTAATTCCAATCTACCACTTCCCATGCAACCCAAGGTGAAAATAAAGAGATTAAAACATATTTATACTTATTGGGGAGTCAAGGGGCTCTAAGTCCAGCCACAACGAAGGTCCTCTGGAACAAAGAGAGTGGATCCAAGGCCTCACCTGGCTTTATTCAGTGGAGGAGTGACTTGAGGAAGAATGACTGAGAATTGTGGGAGGTAGTGAATACTATGAGCTGAGCTAGGTGGGGGTCCTGCATTTATATCTGCCACCTACAGAGGATATGCAGAGAGAGTAATCTGCATAAGGCTCTTTAGATAGTATCTAATGTTTTGGGTAGTCTGGTACTTCAGCTTTGATGTAATCTCTCAAGTCCCAGGAAGTCATAGCCTCTGTCTCTAGGCTCCTTCCCAGCTGGCAGCGCAGAGCATTGGCTCTTCAACCTGTCACAACCTGGCTCACTTTAAGGAGCAGCAGGTATAGGTTACCAGGGAGACACACATACCACCTTCAAAGAATATCACCAACACCTCAGCTAGACCAATATACATTGCTTAAGGCCAATTGAGAGGATAAACAAAGTCCTAGCCACCTCTTCCATATCAATACAAGGAAATAGGGCCAGACTCAGTCAAAATAGAGACAGTTGCTCTTTGCTTCAAGGAGAGCTGGTTAAGCGGTCCTCCACATCCACTCACTAAGTCATCAATGCAAACGACTTCCAGTCAGCATGACCTAGGTCCTGGCAACCCAGTGTGAGTGCATGGGGACACCTATGCTTCAGAGAGCTTACATTTCCCTAAGGAGATGGATGGGAGAGGAGCTGGATAGCTTTAGGTAATGGTGAGTGCCAGGATGAAGGCTAAGGGCTGGAATGGACCTGGAGCTTAGGGAAGTCCTCCTGGGGCGGGGGGCATGCAGAGAACCCTGCTGGGTAAACAGAAAGGATTTTGACATGCTAGTAGAACCACAAGGAAGCAGCCTGGGTAGAGTGACATAAGTGAAAGATTTCATGGTACGAGATGAACTTGCAAAGGATCCAGAGCCCAGGTCACGTTAAGCTGTGGAGGTCACAGCATGTTTAGGTGTGCTCTAAGTCTGTGCCGTTTCACTTAAGGCATTTGTGCGCTGCCCTAATAAGGTTATATGTCAGAGGTTCAAATACATTGTTAGGGGGCGCTGATGGACTCAGCCTGGATGCCATCCTTTACAAGTGAGGCCGAGGTTGATGCTGCTTCTTTTACAGTGTGGAAGGGTCTCCGCTTGAGAGAGTGAGTGGCAAGAGGTGGTCTCTAGTCTGAACCTGGGTGGCATGCAGGGTGTGGAGGGACAGAAACTGCCCGTGGTTCCAGAATTCAGAGAGGACAGGGCAGCCAGCTGAGAGGCGGAGGCTGTGGAGCAGCGGCTGTCTGGGGAGCAAGTGGGAGCAGGGGAAATGAGCTGGGCCTCATGGAGCTGGAGGGTTTGGGAATTTTTTAATTTTAGAGAGAACCCTGAAAAACTAACAAATGATACAGAATTTCAGAACAAGATGATAAAGAACCGACACTGGTTGTTATGGTATATATTGTTATCTTCAAAGTAGTTGTTATGGTATATATTGTTATCTTCAAAGTAGTTGTTATGGTATATATTGTTATCTTCAAAGTAGTTGTTATGGTATATATTGTTATCTTCAAAGTAGTTGTTATGGTATATATTGTTATCTTCAAAGTAGTTGTTATGGTATATATTGTTATCTTCAAAGTAG
>PVJA010012302.1:0-52364 GCA_004027025.1 Myocastor coypus
AAATAAAAAATAAAAAATAAAAAAAATAAATAAAAATAAAAAATTTCATGGCAGCAATATTCTAAAGTTTGAAGCAAAGAAAAATCATTCTATTTATATTCAACACTGTACAGCACTGACAGAGATCCTGTTTTAGTCACTTTTCGCATGGCTTGGACAAAATATCCAATATCTGAAACTTCAAAGAGGGGCTTATTTTGGATCATGTTTTAGAAGCTTCAGTCCATGAAGGATTAGTAATGTAGGGGAAAGGGCCTGGACAGTGGAAAGCTGTTTATACCAAGATGGCCAGAAAGCAGCACACAAAGGAAAGACCCAAAGGTAAAAGCCGGAGAGGGAGACACAATGCAAGAGCAAAACCTCCGTGTTCACCTCTTCCAACCAGGCCCACTTTCTAATACCAAGCCAGCCACAATGTCCCCATGACCTGCACAAAATGGCCCTGAGCACACAGAGCTTTCAGGCATATCTTGAGATAAGCCTTAACATGCTACACAAGTTATTGACAGAAAATAATAATCAGAAATGAAGTGATAAGTCTGTCTGTTCCCACATATATTGAAAGAATTTAATTAGATCTATTAGGAAAACGCAACATTCCTTGTGATTAATACATTTCCATGTCATCAGCAATAAACATTGGAAAATAATGCTCACAAGATTTCATCTGGTATATATGTAGACTGTTACTCATTATAAAAGTACTGTCTGAAAAAGATTAGAAAACATAATGGACACACACATTTGCTTGTATCAAATGTTTGGGGAAAGACATACACAAAGCTGTTAAAGAATGGCCTATGGTAGAAAATCAGCTTTTAACTAATAGCTTTCTTATACCTCTGAAATTTTGAACCACGTGAATGTATTATTTTAAAATTGAGCTTAAAAATGTCATTTGGCTTTAAATGGCAACAGAAATAGAGGGTACTTAACAATAAAATGTATATCTTAAATTTGGGGATTTTTTGGTGCAGGGTCTCTACGCAACTGGGATTCGTAGTGATCCTCCTGATTTCTGCCTCCCTAGCGCTGGGATTACAGGTGTGTGCTACCATGTACAGACTCCATCACAGTTCAGTGTGCCTGGAAGCAGAGCCAGCACAGCATGCAGTAGGAGGGATCACACCTGGCACCTGTGCTTACCTAAGCAAGCACTTACTCTACTGAGCTACATCACCAGTCGTTAAAATATATGTCTTAATAGGGAATGATAAAAATCAGTAAATACATTTTAAATAAAGATCTAATAATTCTTCATGACATTAAAAATTGTTTTCTAAAATTTACATGAAAAAAGTAAAGGGCAAAGAAAAGTCAAGACAATTAGAAAGAAGTTGAGGGAAAACCAAAGCTTAAATGTGAAGGAAGAATACTGACCAAGGACAGATCAACAAACAATGCAAAAAACAGGAGTACCACAAGTTCTACAGCAATGTTTGAGGGCAGATAGAGAATGGCATGGCTAAAGAATAATGTTGAAACCATCTGCGTGTCAGCAATTATTTTCTTGGGAAGAAAAATGGCTCACAATGCCAATAAAATATGTGATTGCTTAAAGCAAGTGTGAATATGAAGAATACATAAATCAGTCTTTATGATGCCACAGATTTGAAAATATGCTATTTCAACTATTTTCTCTTTTTATTTTTATTTTTTGAGTTTCAAAACATGTTAGTAGCACACTCGCAATAATTGACACACTGTATATTGTTCTCACAAAAGTTATACAGAGCACAAGGTATAAACATGACAAATTTTCTAATCAATATTGGTTCAGAAAAAAAGAAGAAAAAGGTTTCTTCTCTTTGAACTAGGAGGAAGTACTTGTATACATAGTCCAATGTTTCATAATTGTAGTGAGTTATCAGTGAAACTGGCAATGTTGGAAGCTGTTGATTTAAGCCTCTTATAGCTCACCATACTAATCTAGCTCTGCATTTTATGCCTTGTAATTAAGCTTTTCTGCTGGGTGATAGAGGGCAAGTTACAGTAAGACCTAACAAAACTTTCAACATTTGTATTTCCCAAGGTCAAATCTCCTCAATATTAACTTTGGAACCACATACAGTGCTTTGTAGAACTGTTGTCAGTGTCAGCCATCAAAATGAGTCACTGAATGGCCTGACCAGTTTGCTCTCTGTGAAAGCCTGAGAGAATGTTTTCTCCCCAGGTGACTCTCCCTATGCACATTATACTTCATTTTTCCCTTTCCTCTGAGGTCCCATAATCTCCTTGACCAGAAAACTTGGAAAACCACTGAGTTATAGGATGTTACAGCACTAGTTCTCTTATGTCCTGAGTCCTCACTGACCTTGAATGGCTAGAGTCAAAATGACGGCTATCCTCGTAGCCCTTCTTTTTCTCCAATTTTTGGTCTGTTAACTTACAGTCTCAATCTTCCAGCAGAGAAGCTTCCTGATACTATTACTCTATAACATAGGTAATTGAGCTTAACATCACTGCCTTTCTAAATATCAAACATCTTAGACTTAGTTTGACATTGGTATTTTCCTTCAATCACTGCTATTCTAATAAACCTCCATAGAATGTGATAAAGGCAGTTACACATTTTTACACAGACATTTAGAAATCTAAGGATGTACAAAATTGTAGCCTGTCAAGCCTATGGCATTTTGCCTAGTCTCTTATTCTCTTTTTTTTTTTTTTTTTTTTTATGGCCGGCTCAACCTACCCTGGGGGTAGGGCTGGCACAGCATGTGGTGCCAGGGATCCAACCATGGTCCCTGTGGTTGCCTAAGCAACCTGAGAAGGCACTTTAGACAGCTGAGCTATCTCGCAGGCCCTCAACTATTTTCATGATTATTTTATAACATATACCAGTTTATTAGAAATTACTTCTAATTCTAACATTTGGCTTGGTAGTAATTTTTAAAGCATTCCACATTCATCAAAACAATAGGCACCACTAGAAGTATGTCATCTAAGATGCATATAACCCATTCCAGAGCATTTGTGTTTTGCAACTTTAATAATTCTAATATTGCACTTAAAGGGGGAAATCCTAAGTTCAGTTAATTGAGAATTACTTTGACAAAATAATGACAGTGAACTAAAAAATTATGTATTAAAAGTCTTAGGAGGCTTAATATTTTCTAAATGAATACACAAGATACAGCAATACAGGCACATCAATTTTATAGAAGCACAATTCAGAAGAGGGAAATAGTGAAAGCAGGCTACGTGTCTATCAACAGATGAATGGGTAAGAAAATGTAGTATCTATATATAATGGAATACTACTTGGCTATAAAGAATAAATTTGAGATATTAGTAGGAGAATGGATACACCAGGAACTACGATGGTAAATGAAATAAATTGGCCATACAAGCTTTAATACTGTATGGTCTCTCTCATTTGAATATTGAAAGTAAAAGTAAGCAAAATAAAAGGTTGATTTGGCAAATGAGAAGGGATCTAAGAGACGAAGGGTGTGAAGGAGACATAAAATTTAAGTTGTTTCATGTGCATGTACCAAAAACCCACAATGAATGTAGACATCATACATTGCAAACATGATCTAAAATAAATAATAATAATAATAATAATAAAGACAGGAAAGGAGATCGAGAGATAGGAACATGGCTTGGAAGAGGAAGAAAAAGAACCAAAGTACATTGTGTATGTATATGTACCTACTCTTTAAGATGAATGTAAACTTCATGTACTGCAAACAGGTACTAATAAAAAAAATTAAATGAATATACAAGATACAGTTCACTGATAAGTCTAAAAACTTTACCCTTTTCAGGTAACTCTGGACCTCTCATCCTACTTCTGCCCATCCGGTCATTCCTAATTTCACTTCGAGATTCATTTCTGGAATCATTTCTTATTTCATTACGAGAACTTTCTTCTCTCAAGTGGTTTCTGCCGTAACTCCGGGATTCTTCCTGGTACGTCTCCTCCTTCCGATGAGCATCTCGACCATCACGGTCCCGGTAATCATGGGCATCACGAGTGGATCGAGAGTCTCTGGGATCACGACTCTCTTTTGCATCTCTGCTATAATCCCTCATCTCCCTAGAGTCCCGGAGGTCTCTGGAGTCTCTTAGTTCCCTGCGTTCTCTAGCATCTCTGGTATCTCTCCGGTCCCGACCATCTCGAGGTTCTCTGTCATCTCTGTGGTCTCTAGAAGAGCTCTGATCCTGTTCATACTCTCGTTCCTCTCTTGTGTCCTTTTCTCTATCCCTTTTGCCTCTAGTTTCTGTAACACAATTTTGAAAAACAACTGTAATTCCTTTCAAAAATGTTCAGGAAGCAAGACAGAGCTTTTAATACAGAGCTTTTACATTTTTATTATAAAAGTAACTCATGTTCTTTGCAGAGAAAAAAAAAACAGGCAAATAATAAAATATTGACACTTGATCTTAAACAAGTGAAACAAAGAAATGGATCTGTATCACTGACAACTTATTTTATAAAAACCACTTTTAGATCTAGAGGGACACAATAATGTTAACAAAATCCATCAAGCAGAAAGTTGACTAAGACATATGTGACTAGCTCACACTATACTAAACATTGGAGAATAGTTCACAGTTGGTAAGCTGGCTGGCAAATAGTTATTCATTTTTCCTGAGCTTTCTTTTTGCTTAAATGTCTTTGGCAGAGTCTCACTACACAGCTTGGACTTGGACCACAGCTTGGACTCATAGTGATCCACATGCTTGCAGTCTCTCCAGCACTTGGATTACAGGCGTGCACCACCATGCCCAGTAGTTGGCTCAACATGCCTGGGGATGAGGCCAGCACAGCATGTGGTACCAGAGATCAAACTCTGGTCTCTATGCTTGCTTAAGCAGGTAGTCCACTGAGCTATCTTGCCGGCCTTTTCTGAGCTTTTAATGGTATCCATGCAACAGTCTTTGAAGCTTTCTTAATGGATTTTCTAATATATCACAGAAAAAAAATTTCATTTTTAAAAACTGAACCTCAGTGATTATCTAAATCAAAACTGTCATTTTACATACCAAGAAATATGGGTTCAAAGATGAGATGGCTTAGTCAATCCCATATCCTTGCAGAAATTTGCAAAAAATAGGAATCACTATTTAAATATGCCTAGAAAAGGCATAAATTGATTGTAACATAAATCTGACATGTAGCCAAAAATTTAATAAAAATTCCCACATTAAACCTTTTTTTTTTTTAAGTCAAATTCTCCTGCAGGCTGCTCTGGAATTGTCCCAATCTGAAGATCTTCTAGTAACTATACGGGCCTTTTGCTTATAATACAAATATCCCTTTTTTCTTTGTCCCTTTTAGTTAGGTCCACAGACTTTTTCAAAGACCCAAACATCTCACATCCAAAAAGCTGTTAGACCCTCCCATCAATAGTCTATCCTCTTTGCCTATGCCTTAAACCCACAAATACTGTTTAAGGACAGAGGCAAGTAGCAAGGATCTGACATACCGTCATCCTCTTCTGTGTACAATTCTGACGTGCCCTTCTACACCAACAAAGTCTTAAAGTGTGTTCATTTAGTATAAACTCCTTTCTTCATGATGCTCCATCTGTCCTTACAAATATATCTAATTACTGTATTTTATCCTTTATCTACTTACCTTTAATCCCAGGTATTTTAAAATATTCTTTATTTCAAAAAGTGACATCTAAATATAGAATAAACAATTGCTAAATCTCTCTTATGGAAAATGTCTTCTTAAAGAAACATTCTGGAGCCAAGGATATAGCTCAGCAGCATAAGCACCTGCCTGCTACGTATAAGGTCCCATGTTTGGTCCCCGGTACAAAACAAACATCCTGTTACTAAAGGTTCTTCTTGTTTCATAACATGCTTGTCATACACAAAAGGGATTTCTATGATTTTCCTATGATTCTTCACTGCATATTATTTTCCATTTATCAGAATACTTCATAATATTTTTTGGTAAGTACCCATTAAATACATATTATATTTTTGGTTAGCTCCAGTTGTTAAATGTCTTCTTAAAATGAACATACAGGTATGAGAGATTTTTCTCATCTTACCAATGTTCCACAGACATTGCACTAAAGCTTTATCATGTGTTTCATAAATATGCCATAAAGTTATATATACATCGGTCTGATTCTAGAATTATATATGTAGGGAGCAAGTCTATAAAATAGGTTTTTTCTCAGGTCCTTATATATACATGCATCATTTTCTTGAATTAAAAAAATGTGACACAATATTGCTTGGATTATTAAAAGGAAGAGAAGCTGGGCGTGGTGGCGCATGCCTGCACTTGGGAGGCTGAGACAGGAGGATCAGTGTGAATTCGAGACCAGCCTGGGCTACAAAAGTGAGCTTAAGGCCAGCCTGAACTGTATAGCGAGACCCTGTTTCAAAAAGACAAAAAAAAAAAAAAAAGGAAGAGACCAACTAAGTTCAGACTGCTTCAGAGAAGACTGTTACACTATACTTATAGACAGCGGTTTAAGATGCACATGAAAAAGAAATGTTGCAAGTGAACAAGTACTTACTGAGAACTGACATCATTCAAAACCAACTCAGAGAAATGACAGCTATCTGACTTGTGAGCTTAGCAGCTCGTTTAAGGAATAGTTACTAACACTAACTTAATTCTCAAAACTCTACAAAGAAAACTGGCTTTGCTTACTTCATATTCCTTTTTTTCTTCTTTTCAGTACCTATGACAGAACCTAGGGCCTTGCATATCTTAGGAAAGAGCTCTACCAATGAGCTATACCCATCAGCTTTTTTACTTCTTTATTAGGGATTTACAGCTAAAAATTCAATAACTCAGTTGCACTGGCCTTGTGGAAGTATCTCCAGTCTTAACCTCTTTATTAAAACACTTCCAATACTTTCCTGATTTGCTGCTTTTCTTTATTACCTTTGTTTAAATTACACAATAAGTAAATAGAAAGGGACACTCTAAGAATCAAAGTCAAAAGTAGTCAGTAAAACATCCTAATTAGGGCCCAGGGATATAGCTCAGTGGCACAGTACTAACCTGACAAGTAGAAGGCCCTGAGTTCAACTCCTGGTAACAAAAAAAAAGAACAAGCAATAAATATCCTAATTTTAAAAAGGACTAACTCAGCATACATCTAAATGTCCACTTTTTTTGGTACTGAGGATCAAACTCAGGACTTTATACTTGCCAGGCACGTGCTTATCTCCCTGGTTCTAAATGCCCACTTGTTATACTTAGTATTTGAGATGCCTGTCTTTTCACATCTCCCATTGCTCTTAAGAACTGTAGTCTACATGTAACAGAAGACTTAGTACAGCATAAGCTTCTATTCCCTATTATAGCAGTAATACACTGACTTTTTAGTAAAGAAAATATCCACTTAAGTAAAAGAACTCTAAAATAACATGATAAATTGTGTGCACACCTTCTTTCCTTTCATGACGCCTATCATGTGACTGTGAGGTCCGTTCATGGTCATGCCTCCCTTTCTCTCTCATTGGAGAGCGATGTCTTGGAGGACTTTGCTTTCTCTGAGGAGAAGACAAACAATGTGAAGGATAAGGAGAAGCAGAACGTCGTAAAGATGGAGTCAATGTCCGTTGATAGGATGGTGAAGGAGTCCTTTTTCGGCGAGGAGAAGGAGAGTGTCTTTGAATAGATGATCCTGATTGTGAAGATGATGAATGATGCCTAGAAGATATAGGAGAATGATGCTGTCCTGCTGGGGAAGTAGATCTATGAGGACAAACAGTAAAAAAGTTGATTAATTTTTTTTTAAAAACTTGTTCAAGCCTTCAATTCTAGTCAAGTGAAGAAGAAAACTGAGTAAAGGTTAAAGGCATAGGTAATATTTTAGGATGAATTTTAATTCACAGTGCTATACAATGGCAGGTTATTTATTTTTTTTAAAGACATGTCTGATTTGTAAGTGAAGTGGGAGTAACAGCTCTAGAAAAGATATATCTCCCTCCCAAGATTTGGTGCCAACACACTGGTTTTTTTCAGGCACCATTGTTTCTGAGTAAAGACTGTCTACTCTAACTAAAAGTATGGTATTTACTGTAATAGCCAGAAAGTGTGAATAACTATAGAGAAAACATAGTTACAATATCTAGGTAGCAGACAGATTGAAAATAGCAATAAACTCAAGTATGTGGGAAAAGGGAAGTTACCACCAGCTAAGCCAAACAAAATCTATGCTGCCTAGGTTGACATTTTGAACTGTGAAAGAATCCTAAGGTTCTTAAAAAATAACAAAGTATAAGCTACCTTTATCTTAAATAATTGGCCTTTTCTTGTGGATGGCACAAGTTGAGATTTAGTATGTAATTCTTATTTAATTAAAGCTTCCTTCAAATCACCTTTCATCCTACCAGAGAAAACACTTAAAATAACAAAGTACAATTGAAAAACAAGCACACTCTAGTATCCCACAGTCTCAGCATGACAGAAACAAAGCAGCAGCAGCTAAAAGAAACAAAACTAGGGCCAGCCAGATAGCTCAGTGGATTATACAGAGCTCTTGGAGTGTTAGGGGCCAGGGGCTTGATCCCTGGACTGCTCTGCTGGCTCTGCCCCTTGCCTGTAATCCCAGTGCTTGGGAGGCTGAAAAACACAAAGGATAACTACAAGTCTGATCTGTGTAGTGAGATCCTATATTAAACACATTAAGAAAAAAAAAAAAGAAAAAAGAAAAAATGAAACAAAACTGACGTGTTAAAAATAACATTCTGGATATCACATGCCCTGATAATTACCAATGCTTATATAATTTTTTTTTAATCCTGACACTCTCACTACACAGATCGGACTTGCAGTGATTCTCCTGTTTTTCAGCCTCCCAAATGCTGGGATTACAGGAGCGTGCCACCATGCCCAGTCTCAGTTACTGTCTCAGTGTGCCTGGGAACTGCGCTGGCACAGCATAGCGGGGATCGAACCCTGGTCCTTGTGTCTATCTAAGCAGGCACTGAGCTATTTGGTCAGCCCTAATAATGTTTATTTTTAGGATATATGCAATGATGGCAAAATCATTGTTAAACTTGAATCAAAGTTGCTCAACTTTTGTACTGCTGATATTTTGTACAGAAAAGGAGAGGGAATTGTCCCATAAATTTCAGTATGTTTAGCAGCATCCCTGGCTAATATTCACTAGATGTCAGTAGGATCACTCTCACCCTAAGTTGCAATATTTCTTCAGTCACCCACAGATATCACCTCAAAGCCAAAATAACTCTGAGTTCAAAACCACAGCCAAATACATCATTTATAAGTGATGCTTTTATATATAGCTCTATATATCTTTAATATAAGATTTAAACTCATAAAATATATTAGTAAATGATCTTAAATATTAGTATTTACAACAAGAATTTATACAAATAAAAATAGCTTTTGGGTAACAGTTGACTAAAAAGTAAAAATCTGCTATACAGATTAACTTAAAAATTTAAGTGGTTTATGGTTTCTTTATGTTTTATGCTTTTAAAAAGCTGGGGGTTTTTGTCCTAATATAAAAAAAATCATAAATCATTAAAATGTAACTGTCTATCAATTATTTACTTTCAATGCAAGTAGAAACGCTAAGTATCAGGAAAACATTCAGATATATCCTACTCAACAGGAAACTTTATTATTTAGATACTTTTTAATTTCAATTTCATCAAGTCCTAATCATGTTAGAAATACCAAAATAAAATAATGTCATTGCACTGAACTGAAATTGTGATTTTATTTCTGGAATATACTTAAGGTTGTTTCAGGAGTGTTTATAATAGCCTTTTATGATTAGTTCACAGAATGCAAAAGCCAAAATAGTTTAACTCATAATCTCTATAAAAAAATACATCATAGGTTAGTCACATTTTTATTCAAAGTTAGTATCTACAGCACAAAAGAAAAAGAACTTCAAGTTCAAATAGTGAAGATAAGCTATAAGGCCAAAACATTAATGTGTTGTAAAATAAAGGCGTTATCATTTAATTTTTTTCCTTACTCACTACCGGTTCAGCAAACTGTGGATTTAACTTAATTACCTTGACATTTTCCTTTTACTCTTATACTCTTTTAAAAGTGTAATGGCTAAGCAGCAAAGGGAAGATGCAAGGCTAGGATAAGAAAGCTTAAGTCACAAGTATAAGCCTAACTGGATCTAGGTCATTACTGTGTATTAAATTCCGCATTACTAAAACAAAAACAAAACAAAACAAAATACCGCATTACTCCTGACCTCAACCCAAACCGGCAACATTCTGCATATTTTATAGAGGCTCAGAGTGAACAAGTAAATTGTTCAGAGTCTTAGCAGGTAACTGGCAGAACCAAGTAAATTCCCTATTAGTGCAATGAAAAGATTTGTACACTTTCCATTATATTGAAATTCAAAAGAAAAATAAACTCGGATCCTCTATTGAGTTACATTTTTTTCCTGAAGAAATATTAATTTCATGAAAATAAATCAGAAGGTAAATTAAAAAATGAATAAGCAAAAGTCTTTATCAAATTTGTGAGCATTTCCTACATCTTGCTAATCATTAGAAAAACATCCCTGAGGAATAATAATACAAAAATCCTCCAAAAAAACAGAGCAAACTGCTTTAAACAGCACATTAAAATGATAACACCCTAAGAACAAATGGAGTTTACTAGTAGAATAAAAGAATGGTACAGCTTTATAAAAATTGATTAATAAAACCACATTAACAAAATGAAGGAAAAGAATCAAATGGTCACTTAAATAGGTAATCTACATATACACACATACACACACACACACACACACACACACACACACAGAGGGGAAAAAAAAGCAAAGCAAAACAGGTGACTAGAATCAATACCTACTTGTGATTAAAAAACAGTCAACTGGAAAGAGCCAGAAAATATTTCAACTTAATAAGAGGCCACTTACTAAAGCCCACACCCAATGTCTCATTCTACTGAAAAAGACTGAAAATTTCTGTTTTAGGACCCAGAACAAAGCAAGGATTCTCATTTTTGCCACTTCAGTTCAACACAGTATTGAAAAATCGTGGCCAGAACAGTTGTATCAGAAAAAGAAATAAAAGAGATCCATGTTGGAAAAGTAGAACAATCTGTCTGCAGATGATATCTTCCATATAATAAACTAAATTCTACAGGAACAAAATTCTGTCAGAATAAAGTTGAGTGATAAATACCCAAACAAAAAAATCAACTGTATTTTTATAAACTACAGTGAACAAATCTGAAAATGAAATTAAGAAATTAATTCAACTTACAACAGCATGAAAATCTTAAAAGTTAATAAAACCTGTATATAAGGCGATAATAAAACCCATATACTGAAAACTACCAAAAACTGCTGGAAAAAAAATACTAACAACAGAAATAAATAGAAAGACACCCTGTGTTCATGGATTAGAAGATGTTCACCAACCTAAAGCAATTTGCAGAGGCAACAAAATTCTTACAAAAATCAAAATGGCCTTTATTACAGAAAATTTTATCTTAAAATTTACATGGGAACTTAAGATATCCCACATATACAAAAATAATTTTGAAAAAGAACAAAGTTTGAGGATTCATACTTCCTAATTCAATACCTGTTACAAAGCTATGGTAACAATAAAAAAGTGCAGTATTGTCATAAAGACAGCTATATAGGCCAATGATATAGCACGTTCACATGTGAAGCCAAATGATCTTCGAGGGTGTCAAGATCACTCAAAGGAAGAAGAGTCACTTCAACAAATGGTGGTGACAAAATTAAATATCTGCATGTGAAAGAATTAAGCTACACTTTTAATATCACACTACAAATATTAACTCAAAATGGATTAAGGACCTAAATGTAAGAAATACAACTATAGAACTCATAAAGGCTCCATACATTCGTCTTAACAAGGTTTCTTAGCTATACCACTGAAATCACATAAAAGTATAAACAGAAAATGAAATACCAGGTTCTTACAATTTTATATACCAAAGTACACAATCAACAGTAAAAAGGCAACCTATAAGAATGGGAGAAAATTTATGCAAAACTTATTTCTGATAAGACATTACGAATATATAGAAAACCTACACATTCATCACAGAAAAATGGAGCCAGGGGAATAACTCAGGGGCTTAAGCACTTGCCTGGCAAGCGCAAGATCCCAAGTTCAATCCCTGTTACTGCAAAACAAACAAACAAAAATAAATGGAAAGTCCTCACAGAAAAAAAAATCACTCCAACTATGAAAAGCATGAAGTTACTGGACAGACATCTCCAATGAGATCTACAAAAGGCCAATGAAAACACAAGAGGATGTTCATAATTAATCACCAGAGAAATTGAAATCATCAAAATATATCATCTCATTCTTATCAGAGTGGTTACTATAGAAGAACAAGTTGGCAAGGATGCTGAAAAATCAGAACCTTTGTGTATTGTTGTTGGAAATGTACAATATGGTAACTGCTAGAGAAAACAGTGTGCACATTTCCTCAAACTTGAAATATAGCTACTATTTAAATGAGCAATGTCATTTTTCTGTTTATCCAAAAGAATAAAAGCAGAGACTCAAAGCAGTATTTGGAGGTCCATGCTTATAGAAGCATTACTCACTAAGATCAAAAGGTGGAAGCAATCCAATTGTTCATCAATGGATGAATGAGCAAACAGGCATGATTTATGCCACGCAAAAAATTATTCAGCCCAGGGCCGGGGAGATAGCTCAGTAGAATAAGCCCTTGCCTGGCAGGCACAAGGGCCTGGGTTCAATCCCATGTTCAAAAAAAAAAAAAAAAAAAAAAAAAAAAAAAAAAAAAAAAAAAAAAAAAAATCAACCCAATAAAGTAAGGAAATTTCCGTCATGTTCTAGAACACAGTTGAACCATAAGAACATTATTTTAATACTGTATGATTTTACTTATATGGGGTACACAAAGTAGTCAAAATCACAATGTAGAATAGAGGTTACAGAGTGTGGGAAAGAAAAAGGAAGTTACAGTTTCATAAGCACTATTTCAGTTTCTCAAGATAAAAAAGTACTGAAGATATTTTACATCAATGTTTACAATACTCAGTATTACTGATCTATACACTTCAAAATAGTTTAAATGGTAATTTTTGGTTTTACAGCAAAAGAAATCTAAGTAAGCTTCAAAAGTTATATTTACAGAATACAGAAATACAGCTGAAAACAAACCCTTTACAATAATGCATGAGTTTCTCAGAAGTAATAAGTGGAAAAAAAAAAAAAAAAACAAAAACAACCATTAAAAACATATACTCCTCCTTACCTTGGCTTTTCTCTCTTTTCTCTTTGCCTTTCAAAGTCCCGTCCTCTATCTTTTCCATCCCTCAATTTTTCTTCTATTCTGTCTTTCACTTTATATTTTTCTTTATATTTTTTACCCAAAGCAATATCTTCTGGTATAGGAGGGGGTGGGCTAGGAGTACGTGGTCCTTTCTTTTTACTTTGGCTGCTTTTTGAATTCCTGAAAGTTACATAAAGTTGTAATCAGAGATCTACACATTTCTACAAAGCTAAGTGTTTTTGTAAAAAAACAGTATTTCCTCTAATTAGTGGCTTCTACAATGTGTTACGTTATTTACCAATATCCAATGAGAAAAATATCTCACAGAAAGGAACAAAGAATTACTTTACTATTTATTGCATTAATAGTGCTTATTATTATTATATAATGTTACAAAGTACAAGAAAAATAGAGATAAAGGAGGAAGAACTTTAAGGATATAATATAAAGTAAAAATTGCTTGGATTACACTTTTTAGCTTTGTACAGTACCAAAGAGCGTGTGATGAAAGTAAGAATAACCTATAATGCTATTATTAATAACAGTCAATAATAATAGTTAATATTCTTTCACTTTCAACCAATTATGTACATGCAAAAAAACCCCTATCATATCATATAAACATTCACACAGAATGAAGAACATAAAAATTAAAACTATAAAACTAAAAGAAAAACTTCATACTGGACTTGGCTATTATTTCTTGGTTATGACTGCTAAGGCATAGGTAACAAAAGCAAAAACTGACATATGGATTACATCAAACATAAAAATTGCTGTGTGTCAAATGGCACAATCAAGAGTGAAAAGGCAACCTACAGAATGAAGGAAAATATTTCAAAATCCCTATTTGGAGAAGTCAGAACTATTTTCTCATCCCCCTAGAAATGGCTTTTAACATCTTTATCTCTTTTCCTCCATAAAACAAATATTACAGCATATTATATTT
Source organism: Myocastor coypus (assembly GCA_004027025.1). Taxonomy (NCBI): domain Eukaryota; kingdom Metazoa; phylum Chordata; class Mammalia; order Rodentia; family Myocastoridae; genus Myocastor; species Myocastor coypus. Next base: position 14,187 of record PVJA010012302.1, read on the forward strand.
TGTACTGAAAACAGACACAGTGTGGATATTTTTTTAAAGTAGATTAAGGTAGTTATTGTTAGTCTAAGAATTTTCTTGAATAAATACTCTCTAACTTCTTTAATCAACATTATATGCACAAAAGTTTTTTTTATGTGACTTTCAAGTTTTGATCATTATGAAAACACAATTACATATAACTGAAATCTCAAGTACATTTAGTGAACATTTGCTTAAATCTTTGAATCTCGCTTTAGAAATCTTTCCCAACTCTTAGATTACAAAAATGGTCCCCTAAAGTTTGGGAATTCTGCCTTTCATATTTATATTTTTAATAAAATTGTAACTGATTTTTCTCATAAGCTATCTTTCATTTGGTATTTTAGCTTTAGTCCTTGATATAACAAAAACTGGCTTTGCCTTACTGCTGAAAAAAGTTCACTAAATGTAATACCATCTTCACATCCAAATTATTTTCTCTGACAGCTCTCTAAAAATGTTTACTTTGTGGAACTTACTACTGTAGATAAGCCAAGAGAATTATGCTTTTTCTATTAGGTCTCCTGATATTTCTGTTGAGAGACTTAAAAAACACTACTCCTGGAAAAAATGTCAAGTTCAGGTAAAACAAAAACAAAAAAACCACAACTGTGCCAGTATGCAAAAATTGCTCCAATCTGAAATTTCATGATTTTTTACTTAGCTTCATATACTTTTACTTCATCACTTCTCTGAATGATCCATGTTTCTTTAAAGTTCTCCTTATTATATACAGTTACTGCACTTTTTAGACCTCTCATGTCAAATTCTTCAGTCATTCCTATCTCTCATCTACATTGTAGTATCATAAACTTGCCTTCAAATTCAGTAATTTTTCTTTTAGGTAGCAATCATTCTAATAATTCTAGATTTGGTAATCTCAGTACCAAATTTCCTCAAAATGTCCTTACTCATTGACTTCTTTTCCAAGATGGACTGCTCTTATCACATGAATGCAATAGTCTTGCAATAAACTTATGCTCAAATTTACTACTTCAGTTCACTCCCAGTTTCCATATTAACACTTGTATGTTAAGTTATCTGCTGAATATTCAGTCAGTAGTGGTATTCTAAGTCGGTCTTTCTTTTTATACATCTAATTGATAATTCTGGTCCTCACATGAACTGTTGAATTATTACAGTGATCATCTAATACAACTGAAGCTCTTAAAACAACAGTCTATCTTCCCAGAGGGCCCCACCCCAAACCAGCCCGGAGTAGAATTTCCTTTCGTTTTTCCAGCTGCCATAGGGAAGACCCCAACCAGCTCCCCATATATTTCTAAACATTCCTCCCTCAAATTCCACACTTGACAAAAGTCTATAAAAGCCTCAGCTTTCTCTGTCTCAAGCCACAGAACATATCTGCCCCATCTGCCCTTGATGTTTTGTCTTTGGCATTAATGAAGGATTCTTTCATCTTTCCTATCTCTTTACTGCACTGCAAAAAACCTATCACTAATGAATTTTCAAAATTCATTCATTTACTGTCTACTTATATCTATAAATGAGTAAGCCTAACTCCTAATACTTGCTGTGTTGCTGAATACCTGTGCTCTCAAGTCTTAAGATTCTTTAAATATAAAAAGAAAATGTATAGTACAGCCCTCAAAAGTGCTCAAAGATTTAAAAAAGATAAAAGCATCGAAGTCATTTAGCATCCAGAAAATTCAGATGTTTTGGTCCTTATCCTACTTATTATCATAGATAGGGCACCCACTTAAACAAGTAAAAAGTTATTATAATATTAAAAGCCAATCTATTTTTCATCTTCAGCTTACACCAACAACCTTATTAGCCATACATCTATTTATGTGAGAGCTTCTTATGCATCTTGTGCAGGTATATCTTCATTACTAAAAAAATTTTCTATTTAAAATAGGAATACAAGGGCCTGCCTGGCAAGTGCAAGGTTGTGAGTTCAAACCTCAGTCCCACAAAAATAAATAAATAAATAAATAAATAAAATAGTAATAGTTCAACAGAATACAGGAAATATAGTTAATCAAGTGGCCAAATATTTATCAAAAGGTAAGTTACTATTAATAAAGTAGTAAATGAGACTATTAAAAAAGATGAAACTATTATCATCTAAAACAGTTATTAAAACTTTCTGTAAAGAGATTAAATTTCAAAGATGTCACAAACAGAAAATGAAGACAAGGTATTTATGATATTCAGTTTATTGAAGAAATGAGAAGCTATACAATTGATTAATCAAACAGATAAAGAGCAAGTAGGAGTGGATGAGGTCACTTGGTTCAACTTCTTCCATAGCCTTTTATAATACCGACTCAATCCTGGGAGCAAAGGAAAGGAACAAGTCAACTTTACAAATGCCTCATTACAATGCAAGGTCTATGCAAAGTAGGCATTTTGGAAAAACAGAACAAGAAACTACCAAGATCCCAATTGTCAAGGAGCTTAAGTTTTTAAGTAGAAGTTGCAAAACATACATACCATAGTTTCACACTTAATTTTTTTTTCTAATGTGGAATAAGATGCTATTAATTTTGTTCTTCCAGAGGTAATTTTTTTATGTATATGCTTTCACAACTGTTTTTCTTTACAATTAGTTTTGAACAATTCCATTTTTGTGTATCCTGGTATAATTTTAGTCAAATTTCTTGTGCAAAACGTTATTTTGAAAATGTGCTATAATTTTAACTAAATTCAGAAATTTCAATCTTTAAATATTTATTGCTTAGCCCTTTCTACTTTGAGAATTCTAATTATATGAATGTAAGTTTCTTGACTTTGGCCAGAGTGAACTATTATATGACTGATCTATAAATGCTTTCTTTTTGTTTTTATTTTACATAATTTTTGTTATATTCATTTGTTTGTAAATAATGTATTTATAATGTGTAATCTATATTTTTGTTGTTTCATTAAAACCCCCTCATAGTCATTTCATGTCTGTCAGAAATCACAGAATTTGGCAGAAAAAAAATCCAAGGGAAAAATACAAATAGCACAGCATTTCCCCAAAGGTTTCCTGCCCTGTGGGGAGCTGGGAGGAGCCAGGGCCTGCAGATGACAATATGCCTTGTCTGGCTGGCCAGCGCAGCTGTCATCAGGGTACTCCGAGCCCAGCCATGCCCTCTTGTTCTCCTGCTGCTTGCTTCCAGGCCTGTCCAGGTCGGGGCCCTCCTGCAGGCTGGTGTGCAGGTCTTCCAAGGAGCAGTACTGCAGGCCCTCCTCCAAGTCCTGGCTGTCCTGCTCCTTGTCCTCCACACTCTCTTCCTTCTGGGATGTGGCCTGGGCAGAGACAGCTACACCTGGGCTGGGCTCGTCCTCGACTTTCTCCTCCGTGGCCTCTTCCCTTGCCAGCTTCTCCTCAGCCTTCTCCTTCTCTGCTCCAGCTTTGTGTGCTTTCTGGATCACCTCAATCTTGGGCCCCAAGACACGTGACCTGAGCCAGGTATAGATTTCTGCCACCTTCTCCTTGTTGGCTTTGTAGGGGCAAATCTTTTTCAGTGTGGTCACCACATCTGTGTTGCTCTGCAGGATCTGAGAGATCACCTTGTGCTATCTATTATTAATCTCATGCTATGTATTCATTTCAGAAATATTTCTCTAAAATTTACTGTCTACATCTTATATCTTTCACATTTCTGTATTTGTCTATAATTTTTAATATGCTATATAATTATTCATTTTCAATACTTAATGAGAAAAAAAAAGTCCAGAGCAAAAACAAAACGAAAAGAAAACCCAGAACTTAAGTTAGAGATTGATGGATCGAGTGCAGAAGACAGCACGTGGGAGGAAAGCTAAACAAAAATAATGACAGTCTAAATATCATTCTAAGGAATACAAATTTCATTCTATAGGATGGGAAACCACTGAGTTTAATAAAGGTAGAACACTTTAATCACAATTGTTTAGAATTCTCTGACAGCAACTGTAAGAGAAACTAAGGGAGTGAAATGCAAATATGTATGCTTGTACAGCTGGACACTATATAATGTAAATATAGTTAGGATAATAGAATAGCCTAGGCAGAGAAACTAGAGTTTGAATTATCTTGTCTAGAAACCAGAAAGGAGATAGGAAGTTTCATTAAGGGTTTAGAGAGGGTTTGCCAACTTACCAAAGGCTTTTAGTTATTAAGAAAATTGGTTATGAACTTTAATTAAAATTTATTTATATATTATTTACTTTTATTTCTTGGTGGGACCAGGGTTTGAACTCACGACCTTCTACTTACCCGGCAGGCACTTGTACCATGGAGCTATCTCTCCAGCCCCTTTATTTAAAATTTAAATACAGTGATACCTCAGTTCACAAACTCAATTTTCTACATAATTATGATCATAAACTCAAATGGACAAACACAAAATCAAACTTCCCAATAAGGTCAACATTAAACCTAATCACTAAATTTGATTTGGTTCTCATCTGACTAGTTTACAACCAGAATCAATAAAAGAATCACTTCTATGAAGCAAGGTACGGTTGTAGTACAGAGTGGCCTTAAATGGAAATGTCTGTTGCCCTATTTTTCTCCTTAAATGTCACAATATTGACTCATTCTTATTTCTCCAGTTAGCTATTATAAAATGTCTAAATAATATATTCAGCTACTAAGTATATACTATAAAAATTATAATCTTGATCATGTACAGAGGCAAGAATGTTCACTATGTATATAAATCATAATAGCTAATATCAAAGACAACATAATGATCAATAACAGAAAAGTAATATGTAACACTTATTTCAATGAATGAACTAAGGCTACAGGTATCACTATAAAGTATAAAAATATTAAATGAAAAAAGTTGTATGAGGAAAGATATATTATAATTAGCTAAACATACTATATTTTGCAAAACAGTGAATTAAAAATTGTTTGAGGGGCCGGGAAGATAGCTCAGTAGAGTAAGCGCTTGCCTGGCAAGTGCAGGGTCCTGAGTTCAATCCCCGGCACTGCAATAAATACATACATACATACATGCATACATACATACATAAATAAAATTTAAAAAATAAAAATTGTTTGATCTTTTATTTACTTATTTATTTGGTATAGAATCTCAGATTCACTTTCAGTGAATTTATTGAAAGTACAAACAATTAAGGACTTATATATAATTTAAGAAACAAGAAATACATCTATTATTTTTTCTTTAAAAGAAAAATGCTCTGAAGCATATGTGGATTTGCCAGATATACTGTTCCCTCTAGTTTTAGCATTTTTAAGAAGAAAAATAAACATACTAAATACTAACTATACGAAAAATACCAAAAAAAAAAAAAAAAAACGCTGGGCGTGGTAGCTCATGCCTATAATCCCAGCACTCAGGAGGCTGAGGCAGGAGGATTGGTGCGAGTTCGAGACCAGCCTGGGCTACAAAAGTGAGCTCAAGGCCAGCCTCAAATGCATAGCAAGACCCTGTCTCCAAAAAAAGGCAAAAAAAAAAAAAAAGGAAAAATACCCTTCTATAATCAACAAGGGAGCAATTCTTTTTTAGTGACCCTTGAGAAAAAAAAGTGATGTTTGACATTATCACCCTACTGACCTCTGCTGGTCCAACAGGGGAGAAGATACTGCAGATGTCTTTCTATCTTTCTTGCTAGCTGAAGATTTAGGACTTGATTTTCGCTTAGGAGATTTGCTGGACTTTCTTAAAGAAGGTGAAGGAGACAATTTTGATCTAATCACTTCTGGTGAAACCTTTCAAAAGAATTGAGTAACAAATTCAGAAATTCCTTCACTCACAGTACAACACAGTATACAGTTTAAATTCATGAGAACAACTGTGATTAAAACTTAAATACTACTATAGTCACCAGCTGTTGACAACAGTCTAACCCATGCTTATAACCAGTATAATAATTAACTGCCCTAACGTAACAGTAAGAAAATTAAAAATGAAATTTCAAAAAAAAAATCACAAATTATATTCAAGTAAATTTAATAGTATGGGTCTAAAACTCAAACATGTTCACACCACCCTCATAGTAATTGGTGATTTTAGCCAACAGGACTTCAGTTTTATTCAACATCAAAAGTAGTTCCTATGATCTAATAGATTAATGTGAAGGTTAAATGATTAACACACATTAAGTTACTGATATGCAATAAGTTGATCAATGTATGAATGTTCCAGTATGATTTAAGATGCAGCTAGTAATTTAGATGCAGATTTCTGTGATCAATTTCCATGTTGGTAGTAATTACTAACATATTTACTGCAATAAAAAAGGATACCTCCTTTTTAATGATAATTTCTTCTCTCTTGTCCATATTTTCTTGTTCCAACTTCAATAATTCTCTCTGTATCTTCTGACGCTTCATTTCCAGTGACAACTCATGAACATAATCATAATTAATATCACCATTGTCAGAATCTTTAAAATGAAAATTGCATTGTCAGAAACTATATCTACACAAAAATTACAGTTTTTCTACTAATTTTATATATAAATTTAAATGGAAGACACTTTCAAGTAGCATACTTTTAAAAATAACTGTCTAAAGAATTCAATCATCAATCACCATGGTTTTCTTTATGAAAAGCCATTCACTTTTCAGTATCATTCTCTGAAGGTTAGGCTTTTCATCAAAAACTGAAACTTTAAAGGTTGCCATTAAGGCTGGGGATGTAGCTTCTGTGGCAAGCACACAGCACCTTCTGATGTATGTTGTCATGGCTCCCGGTACTACAAAGGCAGGAAGGAAGGGTGGAGGGAGCCTTCAATATTTCATGATTCAAAGCTCGACATGATGGTGTACACCCGTAATCTCAGCACTTGGGAGGCTGATACAGAAGGATCATTGCAAGTCTAATACCTGTTGGGGCTGTAAAGTGAGCTCAAGGCCAGCCTGAACTACATAGTGAGACTCTGTCTCAAAAAAAAAAAAGTAGTGCTAATATTGCTAAATATATTGCTAGAGGCATTTAAAAATCTTCATAGCTGTTTCATTAACAAAGAACTGGAATTACAAAGTCCTATGAACATGATCTTTGCATGTCACACAGGGAGCTCAATTATCTTCATTTTAACATCTGCAAAGTATCTAATAGCATGAATATACTATTAACTTATTTGAGCAGTTCCTTTGTTTTGATACGACACATGGTTTGTTCCAACATTTTGCTTCTAGAAAAACAGATGTCCATGAACATTTTCATACTTACCATAGTACACAAATACAAAAACAAAGTACAAGAATTTTTGGTTCAAACTACATTTGTTGAATCAAACATAACTTCTATTTTAACTACGACCACACTGTACTCCAAAAGGCTTTTACCAATGTAAAATTCCACCTGAAAACACGAGTAATTTTTTCATTACTGCCAAACTGATAAAACAATGGTCAAAAATTCTATCTTTTATTTCTGTGGAGCTCTATCTCACACTCAGGGCTGCATGTACAAAAGGACAAGCATTCTAGCATTGAGCTATTATTTCCAGTCCTATCTCTATTTCCTGTCAGCGTTTCTATGTAGTAAGATTTAGCATTTACTGGCCATTCTGTTTCACATACATATATCTGTAGCCCTTTTTCTAACTGGATTATCTTCTGTGAATAAGGGAAATCATTATATACTTATACTTTCTTCTAGTCTATTAAATATCTTTAACTTCTACATTTAGTAATCAGAAGTTTCTAATTTTCATGTAATTAAATATTTTGCAGCTTTTGGGCTTCAGACTATCTTAGGAAGACTAACCTGCCTCCCAGATTATCAAAACATTTTCATACCTTTTATCTCACTTCAATGATACTTTTGTTTTATATATTATTGCATGTAATGAATAAATATGAGAAATGCAAGAAACTAAGTTTAAAAAAAATAAAAACAGATGAAGGGTTGGAGTATAAGAACACAGAAAGTCAAACAGGTAAGGAAAAATTCTAGAGCCACAATGAAAATTTGCAGTTATTCCTGAAGACAATGAAAACTTAAGAAAATTATAAATAGAACAAAATAAACTAATTTATTCTTTTCATACACTGCAACTTAAGAGAACATATCTACAACATACATGTTTCATAAAAATGAGTGCCTATGAGATAGACAGAACTCCTATAATCAACAAATAACTAATAACATACTAGAAGGACAGGCAAAAGTTTGAGTCAGTTTCAAAAATGCCTGAAGTGAAGAAGAACGAAGGAGAGAAGGAAGAATAGGAAGAAAGCTCACTGAGGTGCTTAAAGAACAGAAATACATCCTAGAACTAAAAAGCTGAAAAAATACTACTATATACCAATTCTTCCTGAGTTTTGCTAACCTTGTTACTTTATAACTTATTAACCAGTCAATTTTATTATTTATGCACTGAGGTGATTAATGTGCTTCAACATTTCTTCAGTAGATAAATTAGGAATGCACAAAATTAAAGCTTGTCTTAATTAAATCACCATGTGATGTCTTATATATAAAACTATTAAAGATATATATAATCACCTTTAAGAAAATTATTTATATAAAAAGACTCCTGTAATAGAATCACTTTAGATTCTTCTGAGACAATGTCAAGTATAAAGTCTTAGAGATTAACCAGGACACAGGGAGTTTCTTATATAAGACAGAAGGGCCTGAACAGAAAAACAAGAAACTAAAATATCAGAGATGAAAGCCAAAAGAAAGAACATTTTTCTAAGGCAGGAGTTTTGAGTTGTGTAAAATGCTGCAGAAAGGTCATACAGGACAAAGACATCTCTATTTATTCAGTTAAGAGGAGTAAAGTTGTGACAGCAACTGTACAGTAGTTTTTGTGGAGAGGTGGTTCTGAAGACTACAGAAATACCAGGTAAAACAGCAAAGATAGTTACATATAGAACTCCCAAGAATATAGCTTATAAGTAGTGATAAGAAGTGTGGTAGCTAAAACTAATATGGGGAGAAGAGAAAATGGATATAAAAGATAGGGAAGAGAATATATAATAAATGAATAAACTGCTGAGATAGAGGAAATCAAATTTAGAATACAGTACAAGGGAATGTACTGCCTTTATAAAACAGGAGGAAGGCCTCTTGCACAAATGAGGAAAGTAAATACCACTATATATTAATTACTGATTCAACTAATTATCAAAGGAGACAATATAGCTGCTGTCATTGTAATTTAGTAGAAGAGGTATTAAGTTATAATATATATAAAATGAATTAATAATAAGTTTCGTATTTGTTCTTAGAAACAACTTTTTAACACAACATTGTCCAAAGGATAGAACAGATTTCCTTAATAGTACTTATGTTTCAATACTGGAGAGATAACTGGGATATTTTTCGAATCCTGGTCTATAACATCTTCAGAGATCATTCTGGAATACACCAACAAATATTTTAGACATGTAAATTCTTGCTGCTCTATCACGAGGTCCCATTTTGGGCATTAGCTCAATAATCTATAACTAAATGGGCATTGTTATGTTCCAATAAAAGTTTATTTGAAAAAACAGGTTGATAATCCATATTCTATACTTTTCTAATGATCTCTGGCCTAAATTTTCAGTCTATCACTGAAAACAAATTCTGCCTTTCTAAAACTCTTCTACTTTTGTCATTAGTAAGCAGAGTAATAAAAGTGTAAGTTGCACATTTAATGCATTTAACCTATGTTAAATTTCTTGTCTCTACATATGGTAGCATAAGGTTAGACTGCACCTTGTAGAACATTTAAGAAGTTGAGAAACTAGAACATTCACAATGTAGAAAACAAATGGTTATTTAAGACAAGACTAAAAACGATTTTTCTAATTTTTGTAAATACATCCCAGGACTCAATATCTGACTGGTTTTCCCTGAAAGATGAAAGTTAGTGATTTGTTGGAAATAATTTTCTCAGGCACGTAAGTCCTAAAATGTCATTTTAAATATTTTGCATAAACTAACATAAACTTAGATTTAGTTTTATAACTTTAGTATTGAAGAATTCCAAATTTTACAAACGTAATGAATTCCCAAAGAACTAGCATACAAGAAAGTTCTAAAGAGAAAACATTATGAGGTTGAAATTTTCCACACAAACCTCTTTTTCTGCCTTTGTATTGCTATTACAGTCCAGTTTCTATGTTATAACAAAGAAGATAATAGATAGTTCTGAAACAATAGAAAGATCACAGTTTTAAAATCTACACAGTGAATCATCAACAATTGATCAGATAAGCAAAGATCTTGAAACTTACCATCTCTATTCGTTTCCCATTCTACATTTTCTTCTTCACTTTCTGGAGTTCTCTCCTTAGTAATTTTTATATCTTCCTTCTCTCTGTGTCTCCCTCTTGAAGATTCTTTCTAAGAAGTATACATATATATACATGTGGATGAGTGTATTCTTTAATATTATATAAGGTGATGGGTTATTATGATATGTAACATTTGAATGTCACTCATCCTTGTTTCAAAGGATGAATTTTGAAATAGTCATGTATCTGTAAGCAAAAATGACAAATAGTAGTGTAGCAGAATAAAAATTACAGCATAAGTTCAAGGTCATTCTGAACTACATAGCAAGATGACATAAAAAAATAATCACAAAATAAAATACAATGGAAAGATTTCTAGGTGGCCACATTAATCTAAATCATTCATAGAAAACTCTCAAAAATAAACAATCTAAGATAATATACACTAAAATAACAGCAACTTTCCTACATGCCTAAGGATAAATTTAACCTCATTTAATAATTTTACAGCCTTTTAAAAAAAATACATTTTACTGATTAGTCCTAGTAAGTAGTTGAAAAATAAGATTTACATATTATTCAAAGGTAAGCCATAGCCTATATACTAAACAAGATAACAGTAATAATCCAACTTACAAAATTCATTTGAATATTCTATTACTTAAGATTTAAAACCACATTTTACTAGGTGATGAGAAAATAACCAGTGTTAATTTTTTTGCTTTTGTTTTTGTTTTTTTTTGTCTTTCTGAGACAGGGTCTCGCTATGCAGTTGAGGCTGGCCTTGAGCTCACTTCTGTAGCCCAGGCTGGTCTCGAACTTGCACCAATCCTCCTGTCTCAGCCCAGTGTTAATATTGTTATTTTTCTATCAAAGTGAAATTCTCATTTTATTCACAATGTGAACACTATGAAAGAAACTGAAAAATGATAGTAAGTACCCAAGCTTCCTTCTGAGCATTACCAAGCATTATACAAATTAATTTCTCTAAATTTTCTTTGTTACAGAACTCTGATACATGATTCCTTCTAAATTTTACATCTTTAAGATAAACTGGTCTAAGTAGTAATTGCAAAACGGCATATGTGATTGCTGGTATGACAACGAATGGTAACAAAAGTTATTAAAAGACTATGAGAATAACACTTGCTATGAAAAAATTGCAAAAGGTCAAGAAAAAAGAAATGGGCTTTTCTTTACACAGAAGACAAAAAGAGGAACACAATATATTTTTAATCCTAAAATGCAGTCTGTGATATGCCAATGAAGAGCTATCATGTATCTCACACAACTTTTAATACACACTAATATATAGATAGCATAAATATTTTATAGAATGTTATTTCCAAATATTTGAATAAAAGTGTTTTGTGTGTAAACTATCACATAATTCCCAACTATAAATTTAACTGATTTCACAGCAATAGTGCTAGTGCTACAAAGAGAGAAAATAGCCGGGCGTGGTGGCGCACGCCTGTAATCCCAGCACTCGGGAGGCTGAGGCAGGAGGATCGATGCGAGTTCGAGAGCAGCCTGGGCTACAAAAGTGAGCTCAAGGCCAGCCTGAACTGCATAGCGAGACCCTGTCTCAAAAAGACAAAAAAAAAAAAAAGAGAGAAAATAATCTGCAATACCAAACAGATTAATGTTTTTTCTCTATCCAGGTTCAAATCATAATATAGAAAATTAGTTTGATAACATACTAGGAAGGTCCAACATGTTTAAAAAATGTGTAATTCTTCAAGCCAAAGAGACAGCTCATCAATCTAAAGTACCTGCTTAGGCAAGCTTAGGTATGTGTGCAGGGATATATATATTTCATTTTCTCTAATTCAACAATCTGTTTCTTTAGAGATGCTATTCATTTATCAAATACAATTATTTCGCTTTTCTCTGTAGTCAAATAATAAACAGGGTCTGGCATTTCTTGTCACATACAGTCCAGCATGGTCCTAAATAGTTTTTCATTTTATTTCTCATAAGTCCAGGCATATTAATTAGAAATAAAACCTTCTGAATATTTCATCATGTATTCTCACTCACTTTCCTCATCACTGGAACAAATTACTCAATACCACAACTTAAAGGAGAAGTTTGTTTTGGTGCACAATTTTAGTGCACATTTGGCTGGATCCAAGGCAAGAAGACATGGCCCAAAATCCTGGACAAAGGAAAGCTGCTGACATTATAACAGGCAGGAAGTAGAGAGCCAAGGAAGGATCTAGGATGGGAGATATCCTCATCCAGGTCTACAGTGATACAAGTCAGAAGTTCACTTTCCCGAGGGAACAAGGAAACTGGCCCTTTGTAAGTACGGCAAGCAGAAGACAGCTAAAAGATTACCGGTAAGTTACCAACCAGCATATATAAACTTAAAGAGTTAGGTGATGTAAATAACAGCTTGTTTATACCAGATTAGTTATACACATTCCTTAGCCTGTTTGTACCCCTCAAGAAATGTGAGAAGTTTCTCACAGTTCAGGCTCACAGTGAGACTAAGCTCAGTGAGACCTCTGAGGCTATGTTAATCCAGTCTTCCCACTGTTATTTCTTCTGACTCCAAGTGATAACATACAACACAGATCAGACCCCCAGTGACCCATTTCTTCCTGTAAACCCCACCTCCTAATAGTAAATCATCAATAGCAGTCTTACAACATTTTATTTAAGGAGTTTCTTTCGTGTGCTCAAAAGCACAATGAATGTTGCTGCTGAGTGCCATCCAATGAAAAGGCAAACTCCTAAAAATGTTACAATATGTCCTTCTTCATTGCATGAGGCATCATGCATGCAACTTATGGCTGCTCGCTTTACAAAGTCAAAATGATCACGAAAAGTAAACATTTGAATAAATCCAAGACAATGAAGCAGCCAGTACAGTGCAATTAAAGACACTCACAAAAGGCTTCCAGAACTGCTACAAAAATTGGCAAGAAAGATTAAGTACATATGATGAGGGGTGCAGGGCTGTAAGGAGAATTAAATGTGTCTTTTAATGTAATGCACTTCTAAAATTTAAACATTCATCTTATTTTTCTATTATATGTATATGCATGTTGAAGTCTGTATAAAACCACAACATTTTAGTCATAACCCAGGGATCAGGTATTTCAGAACTTTTCTTAAATTTCAAACTTCAGTGAGTACCACTGGCAGCAGAATCTTCATTAGCAGCCCCCTGGGATCAAGCATAAATATTTTGTACCAAAATAGGAATTGAACCAATTTGATAAAGCATATAATCAGATCCCTTCAAGATCAAGATTTGCTGCCATATCAGTCTTCACTTAAGAGATAATGTTTGGTCTTCAAAAATATAACAAATAATTACGAATTTTTGTTTTTTTATTATCGGTGACTGAGCTCAGGCCTTTATACTGGGCCCCACCTCCTTTTATTATTACTTCTTATTTTAAGACAGTGTCTTATTAGGTCTCTATGTTGCCCAGGCTGGGCTGGAACTTATGATTTCCTGCCTCTCTTTCTCATAGTCATAATCGGCACATATCACCATACTCAACTGATTATGGACTTTTAACTTATTTTTGTTACTCTATTTTACATTCATATGTTATGAATGTTTTATGTGTGTATGAATGTTATATGTGTGTTATATGTGTGTTCATATGAACTTCATTTTAAATAGCAAGGGAGTATCAAAAAGAATCTGATATTAAAAGGAAATATAGAGCAAAACACAAGATGAGAATCAGCATTATAAACAGATTAATAATTAAACAATAAAATGTTAGGAACTTATTTGGCAGGAAAAATTTAGTTCCCAAGGTCACCACTGACAGCTCTCTACTATCAAACCCCTTTGCTTCCATTTCTTGAGTTTTAATTATTAAACAATTCTTATTTATACCACTCTAGAATTTGTACTGATCTCTGGACTTGCAGAAAGCGGGGAGTGCCTATCAAAGATAAAAAGTATCCAATGTGTTTGTCATACATGGCTTAGCATACATTTGTATTTCATGATTTTCACACGCTTCAAATATTTTCCACCTTCCATGCATTAATTTACCACTGTGCTTCAATATATGGTATTCAAAACTAATCTGATCTTGGCAGAGAGAGAAGACTCCATACAGTAAGATGTAAATTCTTCCTAAATTGTTTTACTCATTAAATGCTATCTTCACTTTAATCCCAAAATGCTGCTCTGCAGATACTGATTTTAAAGTTTACAAGAAAACTCAAAATACATAACGTAATACTAAAGATCAAAGTGAGAAAATTGACATCACTTTTCCCAACTTCCTATAAAGCTAGAGTAATCAAGACAACCTAGTAGCAGTGGAAATAATGACAAATACATCATAGAAACAGCATAGAGCTAAAATAGATCTATATGGACATAGTAAACTGATCTTTGATGAAACGAACAAAGACTTTTTTTTTTGTCTTTTTGAGACAGGGTCTCGCTGTACAGTTCAGGCTGGCCTTGAGCTGAGTTTTGTAGCCCAGGCTGGTCTCGAATTCTCACCGATCCTCCTGCCTCAGCCTCCCGAGTGCTGGGATTACAGGCCTGTGCCTCCACACCCAGCTGAACAAAGACAATTTAAACAGAAGAGTCTTTCTACAAGTGGTGTTTGTAGGACACTGAACATTAAAAAAAAAAAAAAATCTAGGCAGATATCCTTCATAAAATTTAACTCTAAATAAACAGTATCAAAGAACTAAATACCTACCTTTACAAAAAAAAAAAAAAATACTGATGATAAACATGAAAAAATGTTCATCAGAGTAATTATTAAGGAAATAGCACAACAAGAGTGAACACTACACACCAATCTGAATTGCCTAAACACAAAATACTGACAACTCCAAATGCAGGTTAGTTGTAGAGCAACAAGAATACATTCATTGGTGATAGGAAAGCAAAATCACACGGGTATTTTGGAAAAGCTTGGTAGATTTTTACAAAACTAAAAATATTCATCTCATGCAACCTAGGAACAATGCTCCTTTGATATCTATCCCAAAAAAGTTGAAAAATATACCCACAAAGAAACCCTGCACATAAAATATCTATAGCAGCCTTGTCCGTAACTGTCAAAACTTGAAAGCAACCAACATGTACTTTAGTAAGCAAATAGATAAACGGAATAGCAAAACTTCCATTATAGACTTTGGACAATAATGATTTGTCAACAAAAGCTCACTTGTCCTGACAAATTCATCACTCTGAGATGAGGTATTAAGTAGAAGAAAGTGTACATGTACAGGGAGAGGGGGCACATGGGAGATCTCTGTACCTTCCATTTAACTTTGCTGAAAACACAAAACTCCTCTAAAAAGTAATCAATTGGCAAAAGATAAGACAAAGGAAGTTATCTATAGGTGATACCATAAACAAAAGGTTGTTACAGATTGAGTATCACTAGCTCAAAGATGTGAAATCTAACATGCTTCAAAATCTGAAACTTTGTGAGCACCAACATGATACAATATGTGGGAAATTCCACACCTGACTTTGTATGACAGGTCTCTGAAAACAAAAGTACATAAAAATTCTTTGTAAAATTAATCTTGAGTTTCACATGCCTTAAATAAAACAAAATTAAATGTTTAGACAGCATCCCAACTGCCAATATATCTCATGTATATGCAAAGCATGTGTTTTGTGTGTACAAAGACTTAGCTTCAAATCCCAACACCACAGAAGAATAAAGAAGGAAGAAGGCAGAAAGAAGAAGAAAGAAGGAAAAGAAGGAGGAGAAGGAGAAGAGGAAGAAAGTCCGTATTTATCTTAAATTACAAAGACACTGCTACTTACACAATTTGAAGACTTTCATTAAAAAAACTTAATATGGAACTGGTAATCTATAAGTAATGAATGTTAGACCTTTGCCATAAATAGAAATTAGCTCATATGTACATGACTTAAATACTCACAAGAGTATGATTAAGTACAACTATCCAGGGATATGTGAAATGCAGTGTCATACAAAAGACTGGAATCAGAAATATGATCACAGATAAGCGCACTACACTGGTAAAATTTATTTTTTTTTTGTGTGTGTGTGTGTGTCTGTGGCCAGCTCAACCCATCCTGGGGTGGCGGGGCTGGAGAGGTATGTGGTGCAGGGGATCAAACCACAGTCCCTGTGCTTGCCTAAGCTTGTCTAACAGGCACTTCAGACCACTGACCTATCTTGCTGCCCCACCTCTAATAAAATTTAAAGGATAAATAAGATGACTAATTTTCCTAATAAATAGTGCTTCGTTAATCTAGAGCTTAAAGACAGTAGATACAATTGAGAGCAGAGTTTGGTAGATAATTACGGAAGTCTTATGAAAAAAGATCAAAGGGATTGTAATACTTCAGGTGAGTTTGAGATAGTTGATAATTTAAAAAGAAAAATCAAAATGGTCACAGGAGAATAGAATATTTAAATAAACTATTAGTCAAAAATGTGAGAAATGTAAATCATGCTAATTTATTTATTTATTTATTTATTTATTTGTCTTTTTGAGACAGGGTCTCGCTATGCAGTTGAGGCTGCTCCTGAGCTCACTTTTGTAGCCCAGGCTGGTCTCGAACTCGCACCAATCCTCCTGCCTCAGCCTCCCGAGTGCTGGGATTACAGGCGTGAGCCACCACGCCCGGCGATCATGCTAATTTTAAAGCCAAAATATTTAACTGATGTGAAATAACCCGCAAAAATTTCCATATAAGGAAATAGACCACCAAAAGAACAACTATCTTTTGCATTTGGGCTTGGTTTTGGGGAAAAAAAAGAACTATAAATTTTTTTAAAGGAAATAAATATAAAATTTTGTGATTCTTGATTAGAAAATTTTTTTTTTTTTTTTTTTTGCCTTTTTGAGACAGGGTTTCACTATGCAGTTCAGGCTGGCCTAGAAAAAAAAAATTTAAATGATACCAAAAACAAGCAATAACAAAAAAAAAAAATAGGTTAAGTTGAATTTCATTGAATCCATGTTTCAATGAAGAATATGTGCTTTAGAGATAAAGAATGTTAAGATAGCTGGCTTTAACTGTAAGGGTCTATAGTCCCAAGTACGTAGGAGGCCAAAACAGGAGCATCACTTGTGTTCTGGACTTTAGGACCAGGCTAGGTAACAAAACAACGCTCTTCTTGGGAAAGATATGATAGAACAGTGGAAGGGAGGGGAGAGGAAGAGAAAAAATATGAAAATACTGAATGGTAGAAAATTGTACAAGTCATATAAATGGTAAGGGATGGTAAGGGATTTCCACCAAAATTTAAAGAACTTGGGGCTAGTGACACAACACCTGCCTGGCAAGCTCAAGGTCCTGAGTTCAAGTCCCAGAATAAAAACAACTTAAAGAACTCTTAAAACTCAATAATAAAGACAACCAAATACAGAATTTAAAATGGACAAAAGATCCCTAAAAATGTACAGTCATTAGCATCTGAAAAGATGGTCTACAGAATTAGCTATCTGGGAAATGCAAATAAAGGTAATTTATTGTAATTACTACTTGATGCTTCATCACTAAGGACAGCTATAATCAAAATGTTAATAATAATATAAGGATGTGGAAAAACTGCTATCAAGAGTATAAATGGGGGGCTAGGGAGATAGCTCTGTGGCACAAGTGCCTGCCTGGCAAGTACAAGGTCATAAGTTTGGAACCCCGGTCCTGAAAGAAAGAAAGAAAGAAAGAAAGAAAGAAAGAAAGAAGGAAGGAAGGAAGGAAGGAAGGAAGGAAAGAATGAATAAATGGTATGGCGCCTTAATAAAAGTCTACTAGGTCTTGAGGTCCTGAAACTGTTAAAACAGTTACCACACAATTTAGAAATTCCATTCAATATAAACTCAAGAGAATGGCAAGTGTATGTCCACACCAATGTTTCCAAACAAATGTATACAGTTGCATTGTATATAAGAAGCAAAGTCCAAATACTCCCCAATTGAATAAAACAGTCTACCCATATAATGCGATATTATTTAGCAAAAACAAAGAATGAAATAATGATCCTTCATGAATCTTGAAAATATTATGCTAAGTGAAATAAGTTTGTCAGAAAAGATCCTACATTACGTTACTCCATTTTGTGAAATATCTAGAATAGGCAAATCTATGGAGTAGAAAAGGGATTTAACAGTTGCCTAAATCTGGTGGTCAGTGGAAAAACTGGAGGATGACTACCAAAAAAGATGGCATTCCTTTATGGAGTAATGAAAGGTGACTGAGTTGACGGTTGTGTGACCACAAATATACTAAATAGTGTTGTGCACAATTTGAACGAATAAACTGTAATATGAACCATCTCAATAAATCTGCTACATACACACAACCTAACTATAATAAATACCTTGGGGAAAACATGGCCTAGGAATGATTTCTATTCCTAACATTTATCTTTTCTTTTACTCAACGCTCTACACTAACATTTATCTTTTCTTTTACTCAACGCACTACACGTAAGCTGTCAACAAATTCACAGCTAACTTTTGTGCTTTTATGTCTATTTCTTTACCTAAGTTTTTTAATTCAGTTACTGGACCCCAGGCTTTGCTTTCACAGTTTTAGTATCTAAGCTCTACTGTCACTTCAGTTTTTCTTGGATACAAAATATAATGGATGGCTGAGTTCTGAAAACATAAGAATATTTTCAGATAGTCGTGATCCCCACTATTCAGTACTGCCTATCAATTGCTTTCATCTTAAGATACTATTGTGCCTAAGTGTGCATTTACTACACACTCAGCATATAACAAATTTAAAATTCAACTTAAAGGGGCCAGGAATATAGCTCAGCATCGTAAGTGCCTGCCTGACAAGCACAAGGTCCTGAGTTCAATCCTTAGTACCACGATAAATTAGACAGACAGGCAGGCAGGAAGGCAGGCAGACAGATAGACAGACAGAGTGAGTGAGTGTGTGAGTGAGTGAGTGAGTTCAACTTAAAGAATAAAACACTACAGAAACTTAACTGAGTTTTAGGTAATTTATTCCTTACCCTGACTGGTGAAGATGATTCCTCTGCATTTCGTTTCTGGGGCTCACCATCTACATCTTGCCGCTTGTTCTTCATTCTTTCTCTGAGATCCCCTGTTGGTCTTTCTGGTGACCTTTGAATCAAAATATAACATAAATTTAAAGTGAAAGTCTCCGTATAACATCCTATCAGAATATATTTATGGAAAAACATAAGAATTTTAACTTCTCTAACAGTCCTTAGCTCCTAAATTGCTCAAAACTCATTTCAGCTTAAATATTAACATGTAAAAATACGAGCAATACTTACAGGTTTTCCACCTATACCAAAGAATTTATCAAATGGAAATATACACAGAAAACAGCAAAACTGTATCTGCAAACTCTTTATACTAGGTCTGGTAATAACATTACTTTTATCCATTTGAGACAAAAATCTATGCCCATTTTCCTCAAAACTAGGTCTAATACAAAAATTTTGAGTTGACAAAATTTTCAGATAAATTGAAGCATATATTTAAAATGTAGCAAGAAAAGAAAAAGAGCTTCTCTAAAAATGTAGCATTCATATAAACAAAAGTTAAAATTACTGAAAGTTTCTCCACATGTGTTTATGCATGTAAAGGTAACTAAACATACATAAGATGACAACTATACCCTAAATACAAGTAAAAATATTCAATACCACAAAAAATTAAAATGTATATTCTTTAAGAGAATAAGAAATTAGCTAATATTAAGGATCTGAATGTTAAATACTAATGTATTTTGTGATCTATATACAAACTCACTTAAAGTAATACTTCCATTTGTTCATGTTCAGTTCTTATACCGTTGCTACAGGCTAAGTGATCAACATAACGAACTTTAGAACTAGGCAAATTATTTCTACTAGTAAGCTGAAATTGCTTTTGTGACATGCTTCAAATATCATTACAAAAATCACCATGAAGAAATCAAAAGAAAAATCTTTTAAAGTTGCTACTATGCAAGTTCAATTTAACCAAGCAAAATCATGTTCTAAGACGGAAGTATGTCTATCCGCATACATGATACATATTATTTACAATAACAGTCATAAGGACTTTGACAAATGCATTTATACCAACTAGACTTGTATAAAATTGAATTTACAACATATAATACACACTAAATGATATTCTATTCAAACTTTAGCATTTTAAAATTTAACAGTAGTCTAACCTCACTAAAAATAAAATCTAATATGGAATTCTGACTTAATACACAATTAGAGGGAAAAAATAAGCAACCACATCTTTTTTGACAAAGACTCATTGTAAAAGCATATAAATACCAAACATATACATTAATTTTAAAGCTAACATTTTACTGTTCTTGAAAATATCAACCTAAAGGTCTTACAGCTCTCTAACAATAGGTAAGATTGCTATCAAAAGAAAATCTGGTTGTATTTCTGATGTTCATACTACATAAACTATAAAAGCCATCTTTTAACAGTATGTGAACAGTTCAAAGTTCCCAGTTTACCTTCTATAACTGCTGCTGTAACCTTTCCCACGAGGTGAAGGGCCATGTACAAATCTGCATGTGTTTCCATAGAGGCAGTTTCCAGTCTTCAGCCAGTTACGGCATTGTGTCTACAAGATAGGTATTACCATATAAATTTGATTTAATTTCTGAAAAAAAGATCCTAGTGGGACAAAATTAAGAAAAATGCTATCAAAACTCCATCTAACCTGTGATATATTACTTTCCCAATAATAAATAATCAGAGAAAATATGAAAAACCTATGAACTCTACAACCGCTTTTACTGTTATAGAACATTTAATAAAATTTACAAAAACCAACATTCCCAAGTAGAACAACTTGTTCACTTCTGTTCAGATTCGGGGGGAGGGGGTAACTGGGGATTAAACTCAGGACTTTGTGCTTACCAGGTAGGCACTTTTTGCCACTGAGCTACTCCCCAGCCCCTAACAACTTGTTCATTAACAACAATGCAGGTCACTGTTTTCAGTAACAGGATTTAAGAGAAGTGTGTGGTTATAAGTGACCGACTCACCTCCGTTGTACTGCCAGTGCTGGGTCCAAGCCTCTCAAATACACTGGGTCTTCGTGATGTGCTATCAGATATGGTCTTGGTATTTTCCACAGTGACTTTCCTCCTAATTTTTGACATTTTGTACTACTTTAACAAAAAAAGGAAGATGCAAAATAATAAAATTCTTTAAATAACAGCTATAATTTACAAAGAGATAAAGCTGCAGAGAACACTGAATAGTTCTTGGCAAGAAAAGGGGACAGGAAAAAAAAAAAAAAAACCAAGGGGGGGACAGGAAGAATGAAATGTAAACAAAAGTGTAGTCCTTTATAAAGCATGCCTTATTAAATTTGTAACAGCTTTGAAATCTGTACCCCTTCTGCAGAGTAAACAAGTAAGATTCTACTCACCAGCATTACTTTTCACATACATTCAGTCTTAGAAAAAACACCACAAAATGTTTAACAACGTACTTATAAAAACTGTTTTGAAATTTAATAACTCTATCCTTTAAGGAAAATTTGTTACCTAAGAACTAGTTAACTGAAAAAGACACATTAAAGAAAACAGAAAAGTAAAAACCAGATGAAATTTTTACTGATAACAGAAATAATGTTTTTCAGTTTTGTTTTGAGACGAGGTTTTGCTATGCCGTGCAAACTGGCCTTGAACTCAAGGCAATCTTCCTGCCTCAGTCTTTTGAGTGATGGGATTATAAGCATGTGCTACCATACCAAACTCAGCACATGTTGCATATTTTATACAGGTTAAGTCTTTGCAGAAGTTTAGCCTCAAAAATCCGCACAAAAGAAAAATGAGGGCTAATTTTTTTGAAAAGTCAAAAAAAAAAAAAAAAAAAAAAAAAAAAAAAAAAAAAAAAAAAAAAAAAAAAAAAAAAAAAAAAAAAAAAAAAAAAAAACAAACAAAGATATTTATTTCCCAGTTAAACAACAACAAAAAACCCCTCAAGCTCAATAAAATAACTTTTTTTTTTTTCCAAAATAGGACAAGCTATAAAACTAGAAAAAGTCAAGGTGTTTCTCTAATCTATCTTACATTGTCATAAAAATTATAGGTGCTAAAAGCAATGTGTAAATCATTTCACCAACAAGAAAACAACAAATGATAAAAATATTTCTATTCAGGTGTGGTAGCAAATCACTCAGGAAGCTGAGGCAACAGAATCACTGCAAGTTCAAGGACAGCCTCAACTATACAGCAAAGCCTATCTCCTTCCCCGCAAAAGAAAAGAAATGTAAAAAGAAAAAGTCATACAAAGCTAATCTCTTATAATCAAGTTAATTAGAAATTAAAGTATCAAATAATGGATAATATGATGTATGTTAGAACACTATTAAATTCTAGACCAAGAATACTGTACAGCATACACTGCTGTGAAAAGTAGGCAGGAACCACAACTGTGCAAAGTGGGTGAGAACTGTTGAACAGGAACAGGCAAAAAAAAAAAAACAAAGAACTAAACTATACAACACTTTAAATCTTAAGCATAGCACCTAAAAAAACCTGAAAGTTCCACTGGGTAAAGAACTAGTCTTTCTCTTGAGAATTTAATCCAGTCTCTCACATGCCAGGTAATCAGCTATATCTCCAGCCATTTTAGGGTATCACTAAATTCCCCAAGGTGACCTTGAACTTGACTTTCTGCCTCAGCCTAACAATTAGCTGGGATTACAAGTCTGCACTATCACACCTGGCTTGGAAGTAATCTTCACAAAGATCACAAATGTTCTTTAATAAGGACTCAAAGTAAAGGTACATCACTTGACATTAAATCATGGAAGTACTAAATCAAAACAACCAGTAATAAAAATTCAAAATGTTTGGTTAAATTACATTCTCCTTTGGGCTGGCAATCTGGCTCAGTGGGATAATTCTTGCCTTGCATGCACAAGGCCATGGCGTCATTCCTCAGGACCACAAACAAACAAACAAACAAACAACAAATGTTCTCCAGGTTGCATTTTGCAAAATATTTAAAAATTGAGAACATCTGACAAACATGATGACAAATCAAGAAGAAACCTAACTGCGTGAGACGGTAGCTTACAGCGTGAGATATGAGATTCAAAGCATGGAGAAAATAACATTAACTTAGAAATTATAAGAATTAGCCCAGTGTCACATAAATAAGAATTTGCTAAAACATAAAATCACTTACACATCAACTGCTCTCCCAGTAAAGTACTACAACCAATTCTTCATATTAATGCCAGCCTTATAATCTTTAATTTTTCTTGAACTCATTCTCAGCTTAAATGTGAACTGAGGAAGACTTGATATAATTTTTTAAGACTTGATATAATTTTATACATTCTTTTTTCACCTATTATGCATAAAGAAAGACTTTTATAGCTTGTGTATACATGTCCCCTGAAAGCCTCATGTCACAAGCAGAGCTTTTTGGAGGTGGCTGGATCTTGAGTGTATTACGCTGGGATCAAGGGTGTGTGACTAATAAATTAGTCCACCGACTAGTCAGTCATAGTTCTGGGTAGGATAAAGACTGCCCCCACCCTGGGTGTGAGTGCTACCTGCCCAAAGGCCTGGTACACTGGATGGAACACAAGGGACAGAAAGAGTTGGTACTTGTTGCTTTCATGCTGCATTCTGCCTGCCCTGTTTTGCCATGAACTGATTATATTCTGCCATGCCAACCTGACTTGCAGCTAAGTGATTGTGGACTGAAACTTCCATACACTGTGAGTTAAATGAACTTTCTGTCCCCTAACTTCAAGTTTTTTGGTATTTTGTCTCACCAATGAGAAAAGTAAGACAAAAGACCCAAAAAACCTAGAAAATTTACAGTTTTGGTTAACTCAACAATTTACAATTTATACCTGCATAGGATTAAATAAATAGATACTGTTACAGAAAACTGACCAAACATGGGAAGACAGAGCGCTGAGGAGGTTTAGAAGGCAACCAGTGGGCTTCACTAAGAGCACTCCCAAAGAGTCAGAGCCCTGCCCAGCAGGGTTTCAGGGTGTTTATGGGAAAGCAAACAGATTAGTATAAAGGCAGATTTGATGATCACGATTTGAAGATTAGGTGACGTCACAGATTTTGTTTTTTTGTGGAACCAGGGATTGAACTCAGGCCCTTGGCTGGCAAGCACTTATTCTACTGAGCTATTTCCCCAGCCCCTGAAGTAGTTTAAATATATCTAGTTATAATGCAAGGCCATCAGTTATACAAAGGCAGTACAGATATCTCAAGTTACCCTGCAAGGCCATCAGTAACACAAAGGCAGTAAAAACAGGGGTTACACAAACGAATGAAGGGCAGGGGAGATAGCTCAGTGGTTAAGTGTTTGCCCGGCAATCTCAAGATCCTGAGTTCTATCCCTGGCACCACATAAACAAACAAACAAGCAAACACAAAGGAATGAATGCTATGTTACCATGCTTGCCCAAAAGTGTTCACTAGGTTTTGGCAGGCATTCTTGGGGTGGGGACTTTTAAAATTTTAATTTCCCTTACCATACAAGACAGCTTGATGGCACATGTCTTTAACCACTGCACTTAGGAGCCTGAGGCAAGAGGATCAAAGAGTTTGATGTTAGCCTAGGCTATATAACAACCATGTCTCAAGAAAAATAATAATATATACACACAGAAAAAGTATACAAATATATAAAAATTAGAGAAAAACTTTAAAGCTCCATTATATCCCCATCCCTCCATCTCTAGGTCCTCCCCTATGTTAAAGATCCATCTCCCTTTTTCCTATTATCCATCTTGTGCACTAATATTCTGTATTTCTGTAAGAGAAACATGTAACATTCAAGCTTGTGTCCAACCATTCACTCTTATAAAAAATTTCTTAATAAATTTAAAATTGAATAGGTTCAAAATGTCCTTATATACAATTCAAACGACATTTTTTTTTTTTTTTTTTTTTTTTCCTTATAAGCTGTCTACCTCACCCTACTGCCTCAAAGTGACTGGGCCTACCCTTACATTCTTTTTTCTCCACTAGCAACAGAAATGGGTTAGTTCTGTCTCCAGCACCCTTACTATTCTCAATTTGACTACCCTAAACATAAACATAGCTGGTTAGCCTAGACTCAGGTGGGACTTTTCACCAGCCAACCTTTTTTTCAAAAGCTACACTTCTCAGCAAAAACTATAACCCCAGAACGATTGTTGCCCTCAGCAAATATGAATAGGATATTATAAAGAAAAGATAGGACACAGCATAGAATCTTTCAAGCACTAGGACATCTGTAAACATTGGTATACTTACACCAGACCTGAGGACTCTGCCCACTGAGATACCAGACATTTTGAGAACTTTTGACCACTGATGTCTACTAAGATCTTTCCATCTAAAGTCCCATGCCTTCTTTGAAGCCCCATAAAAGAAGCTCACTTCTCTTTGATCTCTTATGTTTTTACCCTCTGTGTGCACCCACCAAGGCACAAAAGATTTCATGCCCTGTTGCCTTTACATGGCCTGGTACTCTCTGCTGGTCTCTGTCTCAAATTTCTCACAAATAAACAAATCAACAATAACGGTAGCAGATTCCAGAGTTGGGACACTAAGTTATTTATTATTACACCTGCAAGACTAGTCTTTTACCATGTTTCCTATTTTTCTGATGGATCTTGAAATTAACTGTTTATTTTTCTACTCTGTCACCTTTGTTCAGATCAGCACTATTCTCTCACCCACTGCTAGAAAGCCATTTCACAATTTCACTCTAATCCTAGATCCTAACACAAATTTTTGAAGATTCCAACATTTTAATTACTATGTAAAGGACACTTTAGAGAAGACTAATGATCCAAACTTACAACCACTCCCACCTTCTTGTATTCTTGCCTCTGCCTCACAAACTGCTTTTAGAGGTGACATCAGGAACTACTAAAGACTCACCTACAGTGTGATAGTCCCATGAATTTTATGTCCAGTTACTATTAAGTCATCTAACTTATGGAAGAAATGTAACAAAGCAAAGATGGACACTCCTTTTTCCTTATAGACCAACCTTGCTTTATCACATCAGGCCTAGATTTGATACCAGGCCTAGATTAAATAGAAGGACTAGATATCTGAGACAAAGGTAGAGGGGTAGGAATTAAGGTTTCTAACTAGAATGTTGTCTGCAAGGGTTTGGATCAACATCTCTCAAAGGTCCTTATGGAAAGGACTGGTCCCCAGGGTGGCAGCACTGAGACGTGCTGTAGAACCTTAAGAGTGGACCTTTAAGATCTTTATTCACTTGGAAGCTAAGCAGGGTCGGGCCTGGTTAGTACTTGGATGGGAGATCTTTATTCAGTGGGAGGATAGGTCCTTGGGCCCTTAGGTCATGAGAGAAGACCTTGAGTTCTGAATTATTCTTTTCTCTTTGCTTCCTGGTTTGTGATATAAGCAGTTTGTTCTTACATGTGTTCCTAGAGCAGTGTGCCAGCCTTCAAAAAAGGCCAAGTGATGGGTCCAATGTTGGGCTCAAAAACTGTGAACTAAAATAACTTTCTTTTCTTCAGGAACCTATTTCAAGCATTTCATTATATTAACAGAATATCTATTTATCTAGGAACTTACAGTCAACAGTTACTTAAATAGTAGTACTGAGATACAAAATTGTAAATAAAAAGGCTATATGTATGCTTATACAAAATACAATATATATCTTTTAAAATGGACTACATTGCTAATTTACTTTACTCTTTTATAAGATTTTCTTGTTTTTTATTCTGGTGTAAGCAGCCATTGCACTTCCACCCACATCATCACAATTTTCCCAATCATGAGCATTATCAAAGCCAAGCAATGCTAAAGTCTTTTCATTTAATTGCCTGTTTTTTTCTCTCCATTTGCACAGTAAGTAAATATCTGAAATTCTTATAATCCTTCTGAATAAAAAAGAAAATGAAAATCTAGGACACCTTGAGTCTACTGATTTGGACGCAAATAGAATCTTAAAAATGAGAAATGCTTCCTTGCTCCAAGAAACATCCAGCATCACAATGGGCCCAGAGGTTCACACCATAAACATGGTTGAAACACAGAAGGACCTCTTTCTGAATAAGTATGTAACCCTGACAATTATTAAAATCTTGGTTATAAAACATATATAGGTTGAGAATTTCATTTCCAGAATGCTTTGGTCCAGCATATTTTGGATTTCAAACTTTTCAGATTTTGAATTATTTGAAAAGATATCTTGGGGATGGAATCAAGTTTAAATACAAAATCCATATACATACCCTGAAGGTATTTTTATACAGTATTTTTAGTGTAGTTGCATTTTGACTACAACTTATCTCATGAAATTAGGGGTCCAATTTTGCATTAGTAATGTCATGTTGGCACCTAAACAGTTTTCACTTCAAGCACTTTATATTTTCAGACTAGGGATACTCAAACTGTATCAGTTTTGATATCTTCAATCTATTACTACAGTTTTCTATTGTCTCAGCTACCAGCAGCACAAATAAAATAAGCTAAGTTAAATAATGTATTAGATAATGATACAATGAAGCCATTAAAACTACATATATATTCCAAATACAGTAGGACAAATTCCTGGTTTTTCTTTCTTTTTTTTTTTTTTTAGATTTATTACTTATTTACTTGGTACAGGGTCTAACTACGTTGCTTGGACTCATAGTGATCTTTCTGTCTCTGCCTCCCCAGTTCTGGGATTACAGGAGTGTGCCACCACGCCTGGTTTCAGTGACCAGCATGGTTCAGGCCCAGCATAGTATGTGATACAGGAGATCAAAACCCAGGCCCTTAGGCTTGTCAGGCAGGTGCTTAAACCACCAAGCTATCTTCCCTATATCTTGAACTTCTAAGATTAAAAGGTCAGATTAAAAAACGAACTATCTTCAAACTTCTTATTCTTTGTAAATGTGTGTGTTTTTTTTGTTTTGTTTTGTTTTGTTTTGTTTTTTTGAGACGGGTTCTTGCTATATAATTCAGGCTGACCTGGAACTCAACCTCTTGAAGGCTGATATTACAGGTGCATACCATCACACCTGCCTTACATTCATAGCCTTAAAAAGAAAAAAATAGCTAAATTTATTTGACAGGGTTTAAGAGAACTTTTTTTTTGTTGTTGTTGGTTTTTTTTGTCTTTTTGAGACAGGGTACAGGGTCTCACTATGCAGTTCAGGCTGGCCCTGAGCTCACTTTTGTAGCCCAGGCTGGTCTCGAACTCACAGCGATCCTCCTGCCTCAGCCTCCCGAGTGCTGGGATTACAGGCGTGCGCCACCATGCCCGGCTTTAAGAGAACTTTTAAAAAAGAATTCTATGAAACAACCAACCTTTCAGGTTGACAACCTATAAACTTAAGAATAAAATATTTCTACACTGAATTCCAAATAGAACTGATGGAACATCCCACAGTTGACATCCCACATTGGCAGCTATTATAAAACAAACACTGCTGCAACATACAGAACTATCCAAAGATTTAAAAATAATCTAAGAAATATACCTATATTATATATTTCCATACCAGTTAATGCTCCAACTGTTAATAAATACCTGGCAAAACATCTCCATCTTTGTATAAGACTGAGGGAGGGGGTGTAAAAAGCTAGGGAAAACTAACATCCACTCCAAATAGTGCAAGTAAATATATATTAAGTAATTTTGTTTTTTACACATAAAGCCCAATCCTTGTTGTAACATAAATTAACACTGGTGACTCTGAAGTTTTAATGACATACAGAAGTGAAAATAACATCCACTGACTACAATATTTTAAATTTGTATTACATACATGAAATGAGAGAAGTTTGCACAGCTCAAAACATAAAATCAGTGTTAAGTTTAAATCACCAATAATTAGGAATCCAGTAAGAGGCATACATTCATTTGTCACCTCATATGCATGTGTTCTGCATCCATGGATTCAACAAACCTTGGATAAAAAAGTCTTTAAAAAAGTGTCTATAATGAACATGTTTAAGCTTTTTCTTATTATTCAACAAGCAATATAATATTAACTGCCACTTACACAGCATTTATACTGTATTATTGTGAGTTAAGACCACATATTGATAAAACCAGATCATACCAGATGTACAGTGAAAGTCTTAAGTTTCAGAGTACTATTTTTAGACACAAATTGCTACATGCCGGCATCAACTGTCTCTTAATATAATCTAAATATTTAAGAAATTGAAAGTTATTTCAAATTGTGTACACTGTTTTCACAAGACTCCACAAGCTATTGTCCTCAAAATACTAAAAGTAATGTCAAGTATTCTTTCTAGTAAATATTTGCAGTAGCATAATGTTTACATCCCAATTCTTTTTTAAATCACGTTTTCCTGCCCTCCTCTCTGCCATCTCTTATCTTTTATTTTGTTTACTTACACTTAGTAATGTCAAATATTACAGAACCAGACAAAACTAACTAGTCACATGTACATACTACTGCCTTGTCATCTGGATGTACTGGAACAGTACCTCAAGTTTGTGGTCTTAGTTTTGAAGTTTGTGGTGTGAAGACCTTTTCCAAACTTGTGATTTTCTTAAAAGTCCAAAAACCTGGACATTGCATATGCCCAAAATTTTCGAAGTAGTTCAAATGGTCTAAAAGTCTCCCAAATGTAACCAAATAGTTCAGGACATTACTATTCACCATCAAGTTCTTACCGTACCATGTTAAGTATTATCAACTCTGAATTATTTTCCAGTCAGAAATTATGCTAATCTAGCTGGGCGTGGTGGCTCACGCCTGTAATCCCAGCACTCGGGAGGCTGAGGCAGGAGGATTGGTGCGAGTTCAAGACCAGCCTGGGCTACAAAAGTGAGCTCAAGGCCAGCCTCAACTGCATAGCGAGACCCTGTCTCAAAAAGACAAAGGAAAAAAAAAAGAAATTATGCTAATCTATTTAGAAAAAAGATCCTTTTTTCCTACAGATCCTTCTATTCTCCAGTTTCTGACAAGACAGCTAAATATCTCGAGAACGTGAGGATAAAGCAGCTCATCTCAACTCCCAGGACTTAAATTGTCAGCTCTGAAAATAAACAAGACCAAACACAATCAAACAGGATCATTTTTCCCCTCTAAAACATATGAAATAAGTAAAACGAGAGACTTCAAAACTAAGACCACATCTATATTTGTAACTATCTATCGCATACACTTGAGAAGATCGCTCAAGGGTTCCCACGCCTACCCACATCGACTAGGAGGGAGAGGTACAACCTTTTGTCTGAGTAGACCTGTCCCCTTCACCGAGAGCCAGAATCACAAGAGCAAGAAACGTTGTTCATGCAAACGGAGCTACAGCAGAGTTAAGAATAGGAAGCTCGAGCAATGCTTAAAACCTGAAGTGCTGCTGCTGCGGCACTAGTAACCAACTGAGGCTTCGCCATTCCGAGATAGGCCGACACCTTCCTCAGACACCTACACCAACTCAATGACCGCTCACCTCCTCCTCAAGTCACCTTCGCAAGCGCAGTTCCGAGGTGCCACCGCTGCCTGCGCTCCGAGGCGCGGGGGAGGCGACAGTGTGTCCCCGCGCCCGGACCCGGGAGGACAAGGAGGCAAGTGCACGCGCGGCTCCCGGGAACCGGCCTCGGCAAGCGAGGAGCTCCGGGGAGGCTGAGAGCCAGAGGTCGCCCGCCACTTCGCCTGGGTCAAGCGAGACCCGGACGTACAAAAAAAACAAAACCAAGAGTCTGAAAAGTGAGAAACGGAAACGAAAACGACAACACTACCAGGCCACTAGGCGGATCGCCTCAAAACGCCGCCGGAAATCACAGGCTTGCCGAGTCCTTGAGTGGACGCAGGCAGCTTCCGGCCGCCCGATTAGTCGTCACGCGCAGGCCACGCCCCACGGCCCCGCCCCCGGGCGTAACGTTGGCTCCTTGGGACGGGCCGCTGGCTGGGCGGCGGCGTTCTGCAACACGCAATGTACAGATGCTCGAAGTATCAATGTTTGTTGTTGAAAGTAATTACAGCCATTCTTTTCCTCCACCCCACAGTATTTAGTGAGTGGCGGAACTGGGTGAGAAGCGGGATCTATTGTAGGTTTGCATGGCTCCGCGTCCCCAGCCTGCGTGTGTGACCCTCAGACGGAATGCGACTTTAGGGGCGCAAACAGAAGTTTCTTGAAACGACAAGAAGACTTGAGTGTATGGTGTTCCTGATCACTTTGCTTTCCGTTAGTTAGATCCGATAATCTCTGTGAATCTGTTCATTACAGTTGCTTAAGATAGCTAGTGAAACATCAGAAATTAAACGATCACTGTCCAGCCTCTTACAGCGAGCATGTACGAGAATCTTTTAATTGCAAAGCAACATATATTGTGTTCTTTGACAAAAGCAAGGAATGGAAAAACTTTTTATCAAAACTACTGATCAATCTTAGAGACTAGCGATTTGGTCTCTCTAGAATCTGTGAAAGTACGGAAGCAGAGTGAAAAGCATTAGGTGTTCCTGATTACATGCCATGCTATTCTAGAGACTGCTGCAAGAGCTTCTGTACAAGTAGGTTTGATAAAACGTTCCGGCAGCAAGAATCCATATCTGCCTGTATCACGAAGTTCAATTGTAAATGAATACTTGATCCCCAAATCATAAATCCAGTCATCGGAACCTCCGGGCGCTAGATCTGAAACAAGAAGAAAATTATTTTTGAAAAATAGATATTTCAAATTAGGTCCACATAATGACATTATTTTTGTAAAAATGAAAGTATCCTTGTTTTTTTCTGATTTTTACCTGAGTTTGTTGTAGAAAATGGAGGTAGACTGAAATCAGGTTGAAGAAGAAAACAAAATTTACCCATAACTTCACCTATAATTCTACCAAGGTGTAATGAACACAATGTTTTAGGGCAGTATTTTTTTTTTTTCAGGGCATGTATTCACTTGTTTTCCCTGCTTTAGTACATAAATAAAATCGCTATTCATTTCTATATGTATAGTAACATTTCTAAACAATCACTGCAGCATTTGTAAGTGTAATAGAACTCAAGTATGCATCATTTTCTATAATTTCATGCCACTGCATTGTAAGGCTAGATATAGTTTATTTAAATGGTCATTTATTTGGGCACATTTAAATTAGCTCCAATTTAATGTAAAGCTTACAATGAGCACTTCGTTTACAAGTAATTGTTTTAGAATATTCCTTTTTCCTAGTCAATTTGCTAATCTATGTGCTTCCTAGTTATGTGCTTTTTACAATTATGATATACATGTTCCCAAATATATTTCAAAGTAATTGAATGAGTTTTACTCGTTTCATGCTAGCAGAGTGTGAATATACTTTTGTCTCCCCCTTGAACCATGGATCAAAATTATGTTTTGCAATTTTATTGAAGAGAAAATAATACACAAACCATCAATAACATCAAAATGAGTTATACATCTTGTTTATTATATTATTGTCCACCTTATATTTTTAACATTTCATTTTTCTACATTACCCATTTTACAGATTGTTTATAAAGACCTGCCTAATATGTAGAAACATTGTTTCATTCAGATATTTAGCTTTCAACTTAGTTTATGGCAAGGTGTTCATCCTTTAATATTTGACCTGTTTAGACTTTATTGTGCTGATGCCATTTTTAATGCTAAACAGTTTTTCAGATCTTCCAGTTCTGTTGTTGATATAGTTGGCATCATTGTTCTTTTTAAAGTTTTGTGTTGTTTTGTTGTACTTTAGGGAAGGGTCTACAGTGTGTTCAGAGTCTCACTACTAGATGGGACTCATAGTGATCTGTCTGTTTACAGCCTCCCAAGAGCTGGGATTGCAGGTGCATGTCATCATGCCCAGTTTTGGTTGCTGTCTCAATGCTCCCCTTAGTCAGGACATGCATGGCAGGCCCGGGGATCCCCCAGTCCCTGCTCCTGCTTACAAGTGTACTAATCTACTGAGCAATTTGACCAGCCCTTGTATTGGTTTTTGAGACAGGGTCTCACTGTGTAGTTGAGGATGGCCTTGAACTCACTATGTAATCCAGGCTGGCTTTGAACTTGGGGTAATCCTCCTGCCTCAGCCTCCAGACTGCTGGAATTAACTGGTATTATTCTTAATTGGTGTAAAGTGCTTCCTTTATCAGCCACTAGGTCTCTTATACTATATTTGAGTGTATTTCTGTGCTTTCTAGTCCCTTCTATTTATCTCCCCATTTGAGATCCAGTTCCATACTGTCCTCATTACTGTAAATTTATAATGTGCATTAATACCTAGTTGGGTGCAAATTCTGTTGTACTAGTCATTTATTTATTTATTTATTTACTTACTTACTTGTTTATTTATTTTGCAGAACTAGGGATTGAACTCAGGCCCTTGTGCTTGTCAGGCAAGCTCTTATTGTACTGAGCTATCTTCCCAGCCCCATTAGTCTTATTTTTGATATTTTATAAGCTCTTCTACCAAATTTATTCTTTTTTTTTTTTTTTTTGTCTTTTTGAGACAGGGTCTCACTATGCAGTTCAGGCTGTCCTTGAGCTCACTTTTGTAGCCCAGGCTGGTCTCGAACTTGCATCCAATCCTCCTGCCTCAGCCTCCCAAGTGCTGGGATTACAGGCATGAGCCACCACGCCCAGCTACCAAATTTATTCTTTCAAATGAATTTCAAGTTCATTTAAGTGTTTGTGTTTGTTAGGATTGTGTTAAATATATAAATTAGGAAAATTTTTAAATTTGTTTAGTTTGTTTGTTTCTTTCTTTCTTTCTTTTTTTCTTTCTGTATTGGGGACAGGGTCTAAAGGGTCCACAAGGTTTCACTATGTAGATTGGACTTGTAGTTATTCTCCTGTTTTCAGCCTTCCAAGCACTGGGATTATAGGTGGGTGCCACCACGCCCAGTCTCAATTGCTGGTCTCAGAATGCCCAGCAGGCGGGGCTGGCATGGCATGCTAGGAATCAAACCCCTGCCACTGTGCTATGCCTAAGCAGGCACTTTAGTCCGCTGAGCTATCAGGCTAGTCCTAGATTTGTTTCTCAAAAACAAAGGCTCTATCTTCCTTTACATAGAACAGTTTTCTAGATTTTTCGCATAGGTTTTATACATTTATTTTATTTCTACACACAAAATATATTCAACAACAAATTTATACATCTATATACATATGTGTGTATGTATGTAGTGGGAATCACCCAAGTCTTTTTTCTGTCTTATTTTCTGTATGATTATTTTTATATATAAGAAAGTTCTAGTAGGGTGTGGCAACACATGTTTGCAAACCCAGCACTAAGGAAGTGAAGACAGGAAGGCTACTGTGAGTTTGAGGCCAGCTAGGGCTGCACAGTTAATTTAAACTCAGGTACATGGTGGTACCCTGTCTCAAAAAAAAACAAACAACACAGGGCTACAGAGGTGGCTCAGTGGTCTATGTGCCTGCTTAGGCAAGCAGAAGGGCCCGAGTTCAATCCCCAGTAATGCATACCATGCCAGCCCCAAAACTCTGGGTGCACTAAGCTGGCCACCAAGACTAGGCGTGGTGGTACATGCCTGCAATCCCAGTGCTGAGGAGGCTGAAACAGGAGGATCATTATGAGTCCAGCTGCATAGTGAGGCCCTATACCAAACACATAAAATTTTTAAAAAGAAAGAAAAATGATTTAGATTTATATATATATTTAGCTCTTGACCACCTTATCTAACACTGATTAATACTAATACATCTTGTTAGTGTGTATAGTTTTCCAGGTAAACAATTATATAATAGGCAAAGAATAAGCATTTTTGCCTCTTTCTACTGGTGTTTGGATTGATTCCTAGGTTGTTTACTGAAATATTATTTATGATATTTTAAAATAGCTGTTGAGAGTGGTTTAATTAATTCATTCAGCAAGTATTTTTGACAACCACAATCAACCTCTGGCATCTGTTCTTTCAGCATTTGTGCTGGGCCTACACATGTGTGATGCATCCTGGATAAGTGAGTGTGTGTACATGGACTGATTCTGCCACAACAGGGATGGTGTAAAAGCTTCTTCAGCCCTAACTCACTATTAGGAAACAATAATAGTGAAGATGGGAGCAAAAGAGCTCTCAGTTGTGAAGGAATTTATGTGCCAATGCAAGCACCTGGGCCTGCAACAGCAAGTCAGCAGTAAACCCAGAGATACATATATGGGGTGGTTGGGATAGAGGAAGAGAAATACCGGGGCATCCTACTAATAGAGGATCTGCTGTTCACACAACATACTGACAATATAAACATGACTTTTTATACATTGCAGGTCACACCCTGGTACTATGAATATTATATTCAAGCCATTCTCATACACTATTCCCTACTCCTAGCCTTTCCCCTTGTACCTTTGCATGGTGACTTGTCAGGTGGTTCTACCAGAAGGGATACTGTATCAAGACCTTCTCGGATTTCTTAACTAAATTGCCTTCTTACCTGCAGTCATTATCAAACCTTTAAGTATGGTTTATTTTCTTTAAAGCACCTGATGAAAGTGTACTGTATCTTACTATTTGTTAAACATCAAAGTTGGCAAACATTCTGTGAAGGACCAGATTATAAATATTTTAGGTCTTATAATCTCCTTGAGCAGAAAATTTGGGACACCACTGAGTTATAGGATGTTATAGGTTCTCTTATGTCCTAAGTCCTCGCCAACCTTAAAAGGTTAGGGCCAAAATATTAGCTATCCTTGTAGCCCTTCTTTTTCTCTAAGTCTGTAAACTTATGTTGTTAACCCTCCAGAAGGAAAGCTGGATAATACTATTACTCTATAACACAGGCACTTGACCTTAACATCACTGTCTTTCTGAATATCAAATGCCTTAGATATAACATGGAACTGGTATTTCCCATCAACCATTGATATTCTAATAAATCCCTGTAGAATATAATAAAAAAAGTTACAAATTTTTACTCATAAATTTAGAAATCTAACCATATACAAAATTAAAACAGCTCAAACCTATGACATTTTTCCTTTCTCTTATTCTCTTTTATTACCCTTTTTTGTTTTTTTCTAAACAAACATTAATTTGAGAAGGAGAGTATGGCAATAATTGAAACAACATTAGAAAAGCACACATCTAAAAGACCAGAATGACAGGCATTCCAAGAATGGTTTTAGTATTACACATTGCTATTCTCAGTGTCAGAGGAAAAGGATCGATGATGTATAGTGTGCCTAAGGAGAGTCACCTAGAGAGAAAACATTGTCTTGGGCTTTCACAGAGAGAAAACTGGTCAAGCAATGGCCATGACTCATCCAGACAGCTGACACTGACAGAAGTTCTACAAAATGATGTAAATTGTTTCAAGGTAAATCCTGAGGAGATTCGACTGGCCTGATCAGATACAAAAGTTACATGTTTTGTTATGTAGGTCTTCATTTAACTTGGTCTTAACCATCCAGCAGAAAAGTTTAACCACAAGTAATAAAAAGTAAAGCCAGATTAGTATGCTCAACTGTAAAAGGCTCAAGTCAACAGCTTCCGACAATGCCAGTTCTGCTGGTAACCCACTACTATTATGGACTATTGGAACTATACAACTACTTTCTCTTAGCTCAATGAGAAGAAATATTTGTACCAATAGTGTTTAAAAAATTATCATATCTGCATCTCATACTCTGAACTATGCAGACAACAATATGCATTATATTCATTATTTTGACTGTCCTACTAACATGTTTTGAAACTCTCATTGTTTTTTATTAAAAGCAATAAAATTAAATAAAAAATATTTTAGGTTTTGTAGGCAATTTGTCCTTGCCACAATTACTGAGGTCGGCTGTGATGAAAGCCATCATACACCATATGTAAATGAATGAGCAAAACTGCTACAGTAATATTTGTTTATATCCACAAATATAAATTTCATGCAGCTTTCACATGTCAAAAATTGGTTCATTTTGTGTGGGTTCTTTCTTGTTGTTATTTAAAAGCATGAGAAATCATTCTTAGCTCATTGGTTATATAAAAGTCCAATGACCTAGACTTGAGCAATTGGCTGCAGTTTACTGTTATATGCTTACTTATTTAATTTTTTTTCTCTTATGCCATTTACTCTCCAGCTTCAAAAGAGTAAAATCACCTGTCATTCCACTATGGTTACTTAGGAATTTCTCAGTAACTATCATCCAGCATAAATTAATAAAAAAGTCATTCAATTGTAAAAAGCTATGGCCTATATTCTTGAGTATAGGCACTTGTTTAAAAGCCCCTAAAATAAATGAAATTCACTAGGTTTATGTAGGGTACAACAGACTCTTCAGCATTTTTGGCAACAGAGACTGGTTTTGTGGAAGACAGTTTTCACTGGCAAAGGGGTAGGATAAACTGCCCAGGGTTGAATTCTCCTATGGAATGTACAACTTAGATCCTTCATAGTATTTGCTACCCTGTGAGAACCTAATGCCACTGCTGATCCAACAGGAAGAAAACTAGAGACGATAGTGCAAGGGGCAGCAGGGGACAGCTATAAATGCAGACCACACTGTGTCCTGGGATTGGGAACACTTGCTGTACAATTGACCTGTTGTAACATTTTCTTCTTTACTTAGCTAGTATGGCAACTCTATAATCCCTACACTATAGTGACAAGCATAATTCCTTAAATGCCATGTTGGCTTCTTAGTGCAATTATGTGTTAATATAGTTTTGTTCAGCACTCACAGCTATTATGCTTCTGTTTCTAGTTGTTATGATTATTTTGCTTTACATTTCACCTTGTTTAAAGATTCAGTCCGGAAAATTAAACCTACATAGAAAAAGTGAATATAGTTCTCCAGAATCTCAAAAAGAAATACTTACATAAAGACTCTGAGCCACTGCCATGTGTATACTTGATATTTTTATGAATACTCTCAATAGCATGAACTGCTGCGCTGGCCACTAGAGACTAGAAGCAAC
Source organism: Myocastor coypus (assembly GCA_004027025.1). Taxonomy (NCBI): domain Eukaryota; kingdom Metazoa; phylum Chordata; class Mammalia; order Rodentia; family Myocastoridae; genus Myocastor; species Myocastor coypus. The sequence goes on from PVJA010012302.1 coordinate 52,166, forward strand.
AGATATAGAATTTAAGTTAGTATGCAGTTTTGAAGCAAGTTGGGGGAAGTTCTATGAAACAGTTACATTCATTGAATAAAAGTGTATATGTAAAAAACCTAGATTTATCCAAAAAGTAAATGAATACATTAAAGGTATTTTAACTTTATGGCTATCACAAATGGTTGGCTTTAAATGTAAACTCTTTTTTTTTTTTTTT